>CM042569.1:10131932-10369432 GCA_023630585.1 Cranoglanis bouderius | reverse complement strand
GGCATAGCGTTCAGCTGTTACTGACTAAACTGTCAGCGATAGATGGTTATCCCTGCATTAACTTTTACAAGTTTATTAGTAGCATACTTATAAACTTCAGCTTGAATCACGAATGATGTGGTGTGGTACTTTTGTATTTTAGGTTAAGGAGAACTGTTGCTGTGGACATTTTTTGTTGTAGAACGTCTCAGTGATTTTTTTCCTCCCTCATCTCTAGGAAATGTATTATTCTTCTAAATATTTACTTTGCTTCAGAAATTATGGCACACACTAAATTTCTTTACTTGAGTTCATTTGCCCATTTTATCCCTCTCCTCCCTAATTTAGTCACACTGTTCAGATTAAATCGCTTGTTCCTCTGAAAAGAAACACTGTCCGGTGTTTGATTTGAGACCGTTTCAGCGAGGTTAGCAGGTTCGCCCAGACAAAGAGCTAAGACAATGGCTTGTCATCTGGGCATCTCATTGGCATGCTCTTATAATCAGCAGTGCCAGGGAGCCCAGTGTACCGTCCCTCGCACAACTAGGCCATTGTCCTGGCAGCTGCGTGAGACACCTTTCACTCTGTCCTTTCCTCATTTCCATGAAATAAACGCTTTCTCGTAATGATAGAGTTGGGACAAAAGCTTGTAATCGGGAAAAAAAAAAATTAGATGATATCACAACAACTTTCACCCTAGTCATCCCGCACCCATATTTGCATTCATAAACACACACGCAAACATGCCGTCACCATAACTGTCACCACTTCTGCTCCCATCCTCCCTGACCTGAATGCCTTTCATATCTGCTCTGCCATGTTTCAGCCACCCCCCCCACTAAGTCTCTATCCCTTTTTCTCCCTTTCCCTCGCTCCCTCTCTCCCTCCTCCGCCACACTCCCCCTCAGTAAACACCCCCGAGGGTAGAACAAAGAAAAGGAGCTCCTCTCCTCCTTCTTAATCACAATTCAGCCCTTTCACTGCTGCTAGGCCACTCTCTCGCTTTCAGCATCCCAAAGCCTGAGATGAAAAGACTGCGCACGAGAGAGAGAAAAGAGAAAGCGAGAGGAAAGAGGCAGAAAAGTAGAAATTATGCCTGGCAAAGAGAAGAGCAGGAGGTGGAGAGGTAGAGAGTGACATAACTTCAGTGTCTCTGCACGATTGTTAAACTTCCCCTGGTTACGCAGCCCACAATAGACCGTCGCCTCAACACAGAATCTGGGCTGTTTTACTAATGGCATAGATAGTGTTACTGTATGTCATTCCTGAGCTATTAACAGAAACACAACAACAAAGTAAGAAGGATACAAGACTTACAGAAAGCAACAGATTGTTTTATGGCCCTTAAAAGAAATTTCACAAGTATCCGAGACTGTCCAGATTCCATTTTCCTACTTCCAGTTCCTGCTCAGCCCACACGGCTTCTGTTAGGCTTAAGGTGTATTTATCAGGAGTATTTAATATATACACTGAACAAAGTAATGTGCCAGAGGCTGGATCAGCTGCCTCCTTGGGTCTGTATCTGTTGCCAGACAGATGTCACTCACAAGTCACTGACTTTCTTTTTTCAAGCCACATCTCTTTTAGTGAGAGAGACAGAATGTCCTGTCAGGGGCTAAAAGCCTGCGCCTTTTCACTGACGGACGAGACATCGCTTATTGTGCCAGCTTTTCACTCGCCTTTCCCCCTTGCACCTCAATAGGTCAGGGATCACAAATGCAAATCTACAGGCCTACCAAAAGAGAGAGAGAGAGACAGAGAGAGAGAAAAAGGGGAGGATGCAAGAGCACTCAAATGAACCATGTGATATGAATTCCTAATTTTATCTCTTTCGCCCCCACTCCCTTCAACTTTTTTTTTTCTGTTGTTGTAAAGAAAAGGAGATTATCTGTACACCTTCATTCAGGTCCCCCCTCCCTTTTCAGTCGGGCCAAGCTGTGCAGGATTTAGGCCGATTTACTTCAGCAAACACCTATGGACAACTGGGGAGGGGAAGGGGCTCCGTTTGGAAAGAGGGAGTCCTTTGTTTGCTGGGGTGCAGGAGGCCTAAAGCTGAACCGGGCGGCCGCATTATCGCATTAAGCAGCATGGTGGCCTAGGGAGCCTGGTTAAAGCTAAAGTAACTGGCTATCTACCAACAACAAGGGGTCCTACATTAGCAAAAGAGATGCGCCTCCTTTTTACACCCCAAGAGTTGATTCCTGGCCTCGGAGATTAGTGTTCTTAGAGATGGAGGTTGCAAACCTGTGCATAACACTTTACATAGGACATGTAGTTCCAAGTTAAGCTTCATCAAGCCCATCCCCCTTAGAGTTGGTTTAAAGACAGAGAGAGTGAGAGAGAGAGGGAAAGAGAGAGAGAGAGCTTTATCCTCCCATGTCCTCATAACATCTGTCACTGCTAAGAGGGACAGGAGAATGCCACCCAAGGCCCTGTTAGTCCTGTGTCACTTGTGAGTAACCAGAATGAGCAATTTACTGTCGTGGGTCTGACCCCCTCTAACGCTCTCTTGCCTTCCCACTCCCTTCGCGATGATACAGCTGCAAATGCAGAAGCATTTGTTTCTGTGCGGACAAAGGCTGCTCCTGTGTTTGGTGTGATGAGCTTGGGCCCAAACACCCACACTCTCTCCCCATCTAGTCAATGCTGAATGTAATTTTTCAACAATTCTCGGTGCCTGCTCTGCCATTATCAGCTGTTTGGTTTGAGGTGTTCTGTTGTTGATGGTTTGTGCGCGTGATTCAAGGTGACTGACGGGGGTTTGTTGTGAGTTTTCTCTCCCCTCTCTCCCTCCCTGCATGTAACCATGTGCACATTTTCTTCATGAGCGAGTACAGTGTAGCGGCGTGACATTTTGTGGCGCCGCACCGCCGTTAGCCTAAACAGTGAGGATTTACCAAGGTCAATAATGAGGTATGTCACTGCAGGCTGCAGAAACAACAGCCCTGGTGATAATGAATAGGAATAAGGTTCCATCAGTAATGGGGGTGTGTGTGTGTGTGCGTGTGTATGGGGGCATGGGGGGTGTTTAGTTAGTAAAACTTGGGTGTAAAAATAAAGCTCTTAATGTGAAACATTGCTTTTTTGATCCACTTCCAGGGAATAATCAAAGACTTATTTTCATGCCTTATATTCCTTTATGTCATACTTTGTGGTTAAAATTCATGACTATCAAAGGTATGGATTTATACTAGCCTACTCGCTCAGATGTTCTTTCCCAGTGCACACTTCCGTTTGATTAGTGGAACACCTCCGGCAAGGTTGCCGCCACATGGAACAATCAATAACGGATCGGTGGATTAAGGTGTCATGACATCTGCGGGTCCAGACCTCTCGTGCATGGGTGAGTGCCTCTTAAAGCCAGCTCTGATAACAGCGCTCCCCACCTAGTGCCAGATCTATATCGCGGCCTGAAAGCCTGCCCATGCATCCCCATGCTGGCCAGTCACCTGCGTTCGCAAGTTTCCCTTCGAACAGCTGCATAGGATGTGCAGATACAGCCCTGTGATAGTGTGGATAAGTAATTGGAATATATTGCTTGCAGAGATTACAGAGTGTAACAGGCTCTTTCATCTTCAGACCCAGAATCACAGGCATTGTGCAGAGCTTGGATTAGATTTGGCCGTCTTTTCAGTTACGTCGGGTGTATTATGATCGCTTTTCCTTGTAGGCTGTGAGGAGTGTGAAAGGAATATGGGCTTGGCTCTTCTGGTATAAACCTGGCAAATGGCAGGCATTACACACAAGGTCATAGTAACAACACATTAGTCAGAGTGACAGCATTCCTTCTTGGCTGCTGTCTGATAGACAAACTTACTGTCACTCTTTGCTACTGGAAATGAATTGAGCTCTCCGTTAACCAGCCGTCTGGTCAGCAAATATCTTTTATTCAATGGCGAGCTCTGGTTTCATCTTTTTTTCCATGCCCCTGTTGTTCCTTGCAGTTTCAGCAAATTGCCCACCAACAGGGTGCTTGGATCTAGAGATTACAGGGCAGTATTTTTTTTGGGTTATAGGTCTAGCAATTAAAGTAATGAGGAGGTTCTCTGCTCACGGAAGCCAGGGCCGGAGCGTAGTGCTGACTCGCTGCCTTCCGAGTCGATAACTCCTGGCCCACAACCTCAGGCAAAGCATGCCTGCCCCTTATCAGGGAGGATGTCCTGTGCTTTACATTCCTGAGCTAAATGATCCCCTTCCTTAGTGTAAGCACTACAGCTCAGGAGGATTGGATCTGACGGCCATGTCAAAGCTATAACACAGTAGCTCAGTGGAAGACAAGAGTACAGGCTGAGATTCCTTAAACTTGTGCAAAGCTTCACGTTATCTGCTGCACTTAACCTGAGCTGAATTGAAACCTGAGCTTTAATACGGAATTCGACAGTGTTGCGGAATGTCTAGAAGGCACAGGAGGGTGTATGGATTGTCTGGGATGTGGATGTCATTCAAGGTTCTGTGATTTTTTTTTTTTGTTTTCTTTGTTTTTTTTTGTAACGAACTAAAGGTGTAATCCTATTTTAAGGTGCAAGAACAGCCCAGAGCAACCTGCAGCTACGAGAAATGTTATGAGGTCTTTATTCTCCTCTAACTGGTAAGCGGCAGTGAGACCGAATTGCCATGTGTGCCATGGATCCAGATGGCACATGTGAATCTACCTTTTCAAGCAGGCAAAATCACAGGTCTTGATGCCATCAGCTTTTCAAGTTTTACAATGGGCCAAGCCTCGTTATTACCACTGGCGGCCTCTTTGGCGAGACTGCCATAAAGAAAGTGTTCCTCAGCAATTAAAGCTAATGAAATATTCATGTGTGGCACCTTCCTCAGCCGTCCCCACAAATGAGCAAGCCACGCTTAATGTCTCCCCCACCCATCCTACCAACCAACCCACCCCACTCCAGCCTTATTATGGTGCTAGCCTGGCATGTCTGCAATTAGCGTGCTATCTTCCAGTGGCGACTGGGCAGACTGAGCGGTGAGGAGGAGGAGGAGACAGGAGGAGGGTTGAGAGGATATTAGGGATAAGGAAGGGCTGAAGGTGTCTTACACCAAAATGGCAAGAAGGGGTAGAATCAGGCCAGCGCGATTAATAATAGGCATTGCTTATGGATTCCACCCACTTCTGTTTCACTGAACTCTTGTTATGTAAAATAAGTGTAAAGCTACATCGTATTGACTTGGTAATAAGTATTAATGCTTATATTTGCAGGGGAGTGTTGGGATTTGAGAGGGGCGACTTCTGTATTTTGTGCAGGTGCATGTGCGTTCAAGGGGTATCATTCGGTTTTAATCTGCGCATTTCACATGGGCATTAGGCACTAATCACATTGTGGCCTTCGGTGTGAATGGGATATGTGTTGTAATGGAGATGCCTCTTGTCATATTATGCCAGTAGTGGCTTAAAGGAGAGAGGAGAAACCCGTAACCCGTCTCTAATTGTAAGTTTATCTAAAAAGAACACAGCTGTCCCCCCACTTGCATACATACATACACACACACACACACACACACATATATATATATATATATATATATATATATATATATATATATATATATATATATATATATATATATCCTTCTCACTTACACACACATAAAAATCACACAGAGTAAGAGACATGTTTAGTAGAATGACGGTGCACTTTTGATTAAGAGGGCAAGAGACACTAACATGGCGCATATATATTTCTTTAGTAAGTTATTATGTTAAAAATGCATTCATCCATTTTATTATCAATGCAGCTCATTTTCATTTATTAGCATGCAGGTTCTCATGCAAAAAGCATTAAAAGAAAGCATTTGATCTAGCCCAAGACTCCTCCATCTCCACATCAACCTGTGGAAGCCTTTGTCACTTTATGAGGTTTTCACTCTGCCAGTGACCCCCTTGCATCTCAATGAGGTGTTCTGCCCGTAGCCCTCCTCCCTTGTTCCCACGCATCACCGTCCTATCAGCTCAGCACCTTTCTCCAGAGCTCGCTGAGAAGTCTCGTGCATCCTCACGCCGCCCAGATCCGCCGAGGTGTTTACTATGGGATTATGGGGCGGAGGGGGTGGGGGTACGTGGAGGACTGAGCCGTGGGAGGCTTCGGAGGCAGCTGAGGGAGAGAGGTAGCCATGGGAAGGGCCCCCCAAAGGCATGGAATGCCAGTGAGGTCAGCAGGGGTTGGAGCAGGGGGGGACCAGAGGAGCTCTCCAGGGATGGAGCAGGTGCTTTTGTACAGGCCGTCAGGCATCAAAGACGTGATGGGGCTGAAAAGGTTAGCCCTGGCGCTGTGAAGCAAGTCCCCCTGTTATTTTTTTGGCTCGGTGACTGAGCAAGTGGGTGCAGAGGAGAGGGTGGTGCCTGGCTCCCATGCTCTGGTGTTACAGAGGTCATTTTTTTGTACCTGAATGGGCTCCAAAGGAAGAAGGCTACATGGTTCATTCTGAGAGTAACATCTTTGGCGCCGTCATGGTGCCTGATATCCCAGACACACTTACTTTCTCATTACAAAGATGGAGAATGTTTCAGGTGCTGTTTTTACAAGTATCTATACAGGTGCTGTACATAGTTATCTTAATAGTCATAATAATAAGAGAGACTCACGTCAGTGATACTTTTCACCCTCACTCTTCTGTAAACATGATCAAGTGACTGAACATTTATATCTGTACAAAAGTTACAATGAGGCTTGTCAGAGATCATCTGTTGTTAGTTTTTACAACAGGAATAGGATTTTTGTGTGTGTGTGTTTGCTTATTAATTGTTGGTTTGTCCTAAGAAACCAGCTGTATAAACAAGGAAGAAAGAAAAAAGAAAAACTCATACAGGTCCTGTGATTCATTACTATATCTGTTTTGGGACCTGTCAACTCGACATTAGGTCAAAAAGTCCAGCCAGGCATAAAGCTAAAGAGCCCATACAGCCTAGCGACAAATTGTTGTCCCTCTCTTTGCACTTGACGTCCTAGCTTCACCCAATCAGTGTACCTAATGTCTTTTTTTTTCCTCCTTCGTTCAGGATGGGTAGAGCAGGAGGAGGTAAGAGTGGGGGAAGTTGGAGGGGGGATTTAGTTGTTGCAGGTTGCGTCATGGGACCCGCGGTGTCCCCTTTTGTGCAGCACGTCAAATGTGGTTAACATGCGGCCATTTATCTGCAAAGCCCCCGGGTGTACAATAGTCTGGGTGTGTGTGTGTGTGTGTGTTTGGGTGGGTTTGTGTGTGTGTGTGTGTGTGTGTGTGTGTGTGTGTGTGTGTGGAGGGGGAGGAAACGGTGGAACGGTAGGCTTAGTGTTGAAGCGTTCCCATTCTCTTTCTCTGTCGCTGTCACCCCCCCCCCCCCCAATTTCTCCTCTTGGCTGCACACAACCCTTTTCCGTCATTGTTTCGTTCTTCTTTCTTCTCTCCCCCGGGGGGCGCCGTGCAGAGCAAGCGGGTCAGGCGGCATCTGACAAGGTGCTTCAGAATGTCGTGGGCTCCCGTGAGACAGATTGTTCCGTGCAAATGTAGAGGGTGCTAATAAGGTGTGCTGCGTCTTCTCAAGTAGCATCCTGACAGTCACTGAAACTTCTGAAGCATGATTTTTAACATGGAGTCCCTTTAGTTTTGCACGTATTCGAGAGCATTAGTGGATCATAAGAGAGTGCTCAGGAAGCGAGAAACTCTACAGCAACTTAGCAGTATGATTTGTTGATATATTTGTGACTGTATTTGTCACTTAGCTTGTTTTTTTGTTTTTTTTTTTGTCTGAGTTAAGTCTCTGATTCACAAGTGCCCTGCAAATGGAGCTGGCATGCATGCATTTCACAGGTAACGAGATTACTCCGGGCCAGTGATTGACTTGTTTTCCAAAGAGAGCAGCTGAAGTGACTACAAAGGGAGCCAGGTTTAAAATTCATTCTAACTTTATTACCCTGAGCCAGATACAATCAACGAGGAATTTTAGCCTTGCCTTCTGTCAGCGTACCTTTGGTGTCTCTTGCAAAGGGAGCAGATGCAGGAAAAGGTCACAGGCAGCGTACGAGGATCTGAAGCAGGAGGGGCGGCTGAATTGTTCGTCCATTATGTTTGGAAATAATTGCAATGGTACATTAGTTGTGGTATTCAACCATCCCAGATTGATGATGGAGATTACCTAAAGTTCCTGTGAAACTCTACAGATGTAAGAGCTTGTCAAAGCAACAGCCTCATAAATTCTTCAGGTCAGTCTCGTCTCGCATTAGCAGGACTTAAAATGGGAATGCAAATAATGCTTGTTAATACATTTCATCTTTTGATCAACAGCCAAACAGGGTTTCGACTTCAAACGCTCCTGTCGTCTGTGTTGTTGTCACCGCAGAACGGGTGCTTGCCGTCCCCACAGCCTAAACAGCGCTGGGAAACCACAGAGAAGCACTGCCATTTTCTTTTTTTTCTCCATGCACAGCCTAAAAATACGCCGCAGTGCATCCCGGCATTTTTGCAGCGGCCGCACAGATCTCCAGCCCGCTGGCTCGATTTGTGCCTTCTATCCCGTGTCATGTAAGGGCAGCTTAATGAGCGAGAGGCCAGCGTTCACCCTTTTTTTAGCTGAATCAAGGAATAGTTTACATGACCAACAAAAGCTGTTGGTCAGAGCGGTTTAATCAACTTACTCACCGAGCATGACTTTTATCTATAAATTTGTCTTTATAAAAATATTTATGCTTTTCATTTTCTGACCTCAATCTGGGTTAAGAACGAATAGGAGAAGGAACCATATAATACTCAATTATAAAGGTTACAATTTGTTTCTGCCTTTTTTTATTTTTTGTTTAGTTTTTTCCCCAGTTTATTTTAGTTTGTACCTAAGCGCATTGGCATTGCACGAACAGTTCCAAATGAGCAAGTCTCAAAATTATTTCCCATGCCTCGAGAGAAGAACGCTTGGACAGAGGGGCAGGTTGAAAAAATGTGCAAATAGGAGCAATTTTAAGTTTGTTTGTAACTTTGTTGGCCGACGTTCTAATGCTACTTGGCAGCGTTATTAGTAAATCTTTCATTAGCTGCCGTTTCTCTGTATTTGAAAAAGTTTGGGTAGGAAAAAAATGGTGCCACCCAGCCAGGTCTGAGACACAACAACCAGTCACCTCTCATCACAGAGCCATCTGTAAACATTTAAGAGAATAAGTTTGCTTACAGGCTGTCCCTTTTAATTAGAGGCTGGGCTTGGTGCCCACCCATTTCCAGAGGTTATGTGATAACTGCACCTCACTGCGAAGGATGAAAAGATCTGCTGACGTCCTGCCTGAAACACTCCGAGAGGGGAGGATCGTCAGCTGCACCAGGCCCTGAACAGAGAGCGCAAGGTCTAAAATAGCCACCCCGCTAACATGAGACTTTACTGCACGCAGGGAAGCTTCCTGCTGCATTGATCTGACCTCAAGTGCCTCAAAATATTACAAGAATCAGAAGTGAACAGAAACGGAAATACGGGCGGCCTGTTCCATGACGAATTTTTTGGTCTGTCATTTGTCGAACAAGATTGCTCACGAGGTAGACGAGGTACTCGTGAGGTTTGTGTCTAAATGGGTGTGGAGTTGTTTACAGGAGTCACAGTCGACTCACATGGGAGGCTGCTTGAAATGGGTGTATGAGCCATAAAGCAAACCGAACATACTGAAGTAAGAGCCAAGTAAAGTTACCCTAAATCCTTCATGGCACCATGGCAAACAGTTCACCTGAAACTGATGCCCCCAGCAGGCACTGAACGTTAATGAGTGCACAAGGTTAGCGTGGGAAAGATGACGGCGTGGCAGAAATAGGTGACCCAGTAGGCCGCCTGGGGGTCGTACCTCTTGTCTAAGAGGGCCTTTTGTTTGCACGTCTCAGACAGGAGAATGAATGAAAGCTTGGAGTGGAGGGATATGCCTCGTTTAATATATATAATGAAACAGGGAATGGATGTGACTGACATTTCTATATACCATCTCAAATCCATGGCATTATCTATGGGAAACCTTGTGCTGTGTTGTGTCGTGTTTTTTCTTTTTGAGAACTCTATTATCATGGAAAAACATTTTTTTTGAATATCATTATTGAAATGTGTTTAGCGCTGATATCACATGTTATGTTGTAGATTTGGAAATAAGTCTTAACAGAAAATAGCACATATGTAAGTGGACAATTCTTGCAATTATAGTCAAGTTGCTATGTTGGCGACAAACACTGTATTAATCCTTCTGGAGATCCTCCTAGGTTAAATGCAAATTGGTTGAAGCAATATCAGACATGTTAGCTGTAAATATGTGCACTGGACCAGAAGGTAATTCATTAGGAACTGGCCATGGTTACAAACACCATTCAAATGAACTGAAGGAAAAGTAATTATTTTCGATTCCTCTATCTCCCATCGACAGGCACACACACACACACACACACATACACACACTCACACACACACACACACACACTTTATTTTCAGTAACATCACGTTTAAAGATACAACTTCCTTCAGAGGTGTACGCTAGAGCGCCACTTCATTTCGACCTGATTAAAAATGTATTGGAAACATTAATATCTTATTAGTATATTTGCTGGCATAAAATATCGATGAAAATATTAATTTCAGTGTATATTTAAAATATTTAGTCTGTATTACATTAGATCCTGCTGTTGTATTTGACAATAAATTGAAATAAACACTGACAAATTCTCTTTTATTCTGTCTTTTTTCTTTTTTTGTCTCTCTCTCTTCCTTGGCGCTGATGACCGATGTCTCTCTCAACCTTCCAACATTACAGGTAAGATCAAGTGTTTAATTATGTGTAATTATATTTTTTAAATAATTACTCCCTGGATAAAACACAGTCGGAGACTTTCTAATGAAAGCATAATGAAACCCTAGGCAGTGTGTACTTTACCTGGTGCACTTTCTCATTTAAACTCGTTCTCGTGGTAATTGTTGCAAGCCCTTTTATTTTGTGTAGTCTTAGGCTTTGGTTCGTAGTTTGTAGCGACACGTCTCTAATAAACCACTCTGTGATACCTTTCTTTTTATAAAGACAGGGTCGTTTCACGGAACGGCACATACTGCATTACGCGTGCTGTAATTTTGCATTTCTTCAGTAGTCTCTCAAAACAGCAGGACAAAGACTGCTGTGTTGCTTTTTGAATTGTGAGAGCGAGTTTCGGTGTTCGAACAGGTGGAAGCATATGGCCGCGTAAATAAAAGCAGTATGGATATAAATTTTGCTCGTCTCACACAACCAGTGAATATTTAACCGTTCTAATAAAAGCTGCATGCTCTTCACGGGCCCCTGTGAAGAGAGGCAACAATATCTCCTCGCACATGGGGAAATGGATAAATCCCTTTTCCCTACTGTGCAAAATCTGTTTTTTTTATGTAGCACACAGCTCCAAGCCTTGTTGCGTGGGTGGGCTTGTATTCTTCTTACTAAAATCAAGGATACCTCTTTTCCCTTTTTTTTTTTTGCCTTGTTAAGAAAGGCATCTCTGCAAATAAGTGTCTGGGCATAACGTTTCTCTGGTTGTAGTGTGTGTGTGTGTGTGTGTGTGTGTGTGTGTGTGTGTGTGTGTGTTGGGATTCATTACACCTTTCCCTTCATGTACCATTTAAATTTCCTCCTAAAGTACATGGAGGAAACATTTAATTTCCTTTGATGCCTTCAGAAAGGACTTAGTAAGTTTGTTTGGGTATTTTTTTTGTGCAAGAGTGCGGTTTTGTAATTTGAAGCTGCTTGTCCACGTACAGTGTTACTGCTCCGTCCATTCTGAGCTTGACAGTTAAACACCTTTGCCACAGAGGCTGACACATGGGAGTTATTTTTAAAAAAAAAAAAAAAGTGTGTGAGGAGCTGATAAACAAGAGAAACGAACTGGTCTTAGATTGGTGTCCGGTGAAGATGTGGCTGGTGGTAAAACTGTGAGTGTGCGTCTGCGTGTGCGTATACGTTGCCTGTGCCTGCATACACAGGGTGGTGGTGTTGAGAGGGCTCATGTGAACGTGAGGTGCATTTGGAGATGGAAGTAACAATTCTTCTCTGCCTCTCAACGCCACCTCTTAATTGTAACACGCAAAATGCCCTTCTCACAAAGATGCCTGTTTTGGTTCCTCTAATAAGCCTCTCACAGTCGAATGACGCTTTTTTAGACCAAAAAGGCCACAAGCGTCTTAAGGAGTCACGTTTTAAGTGACAAATTGTTTCTCCAACAATGGCGCCATCTAATTGCTAATTGGAGCTCACAGTCTAATAGAGCGAGGAAGGACAGAGGGTGAAAAAGAGCGAAGGGAAGAGGGAGAGGGAGAAGGGTCCTCACACACACTTGCTTTAGATGGCACCTTGAGTGGTCACACCAGGATTCAAAAGACACAGCCATGGTGCAAGTCTCAGTCTGCTTCTTTTCTATGGTTATGGTTGGGATCGGGGATCGTTTCGATTTTTAAAATGTTTAATAGCCCATTGACTTTACCAGTCAGATAAGTGGCATCTCCTCTTCATCTACAGAATTCTGACCTCTATAGCTTTTTGGCAACATTCTTCTCCCTTGACCACAGGCAAGGAGTGAAGATAGATGGGAAAACGGGACTGTAGAAACAGGGTTCAAATTTGCTCTAAAGGAGGAAACAGAGCAGCATGACTCTTCTCTGGTAGGTTGACATTTCAGTCCCACCTTCTGTAGGTGTCGTAGTCTTGAGTTCTCCGAGCTTTCTTCACTGCCATCTGGATTTGATCAAGAGGTCACTTCCTAGTGCTCCTAACCACAGCCTGCCCACGGAGTTCTTTTATTGTTGGTGCTGGTGGGGGAAGGTGTCTGACAGCTGTAACAACACCTGAGACTAGTCACTTATCTCCCCCTTCCCCCTAGTGAGGGGCATGGACTTTGCCTTAGTATGATGAGAGAGAGAGAGAGAGAGAGAGAGAGAGAGAGAGAGAGCCAAGTGCCAGCTCGAGTGCCTTGGCAACCAGGAGCCGTATAACGCCGGTGTCAGTCATCATTGGTTGAGGGGCGGGGATGAAGTCTAGACTTAAGTTGTAGCATAAGTTTAATCACATTTCAGTGTCTGCTGTGGCTTAAGCCTCTGGCTACAGCAGGGAACTGGAGTCAATGGTCAGATTGTATCAGCAAATTAAGGCCTGGGCAGCGGGTGATCGCCAGAGTTGTGGGACAAGCAGCTGTGGTCCTTTTGATCTTCAAGCCTCTCTCTGTTGCAGTCCCAAGATAGCTGTCACTCAGACATGCCTAAAAATAAGAATGCATGTTAAGAATGCAGTACCCACCAATGATACCCTTTGCCTGTAGCAAACATTTCCAAGATCCTTGAAAAATGGTCCTGTCTCTGTCTGTCTGTTTATCTGACCCACTTGAGAGTCAAAAGGCACTTTGTCTAAAGGACTGGAAAAAAACAATGGCTTTAGAGGTGATGTTAAAAGTGGTTCATGACCCTCTTCTTTAAATCGAGAGTGAATGCAACATCGTCTGTACTAGCCTCTAGCATCCCTTGAGAGAGGGCATTATATGCTGCTGTATTGTTGGCCTGCCTCCTGCCAACTGTGCTGGGAACAAAAGGCCGAGCGTTTATTAACAGACCCTGCTGTGTTAAAGGAAGCCCTGACCAGCCCTCCTTTCCTGATGATGGCCTTATCCTGACTGGACTCTGTACCACCAAGCAATTTGAAGGCCCTGCTTATAGCCAGGTAGATAGCCACCACTGGAGAAGGATATTTCATTGGTGCTTTGTTCTCAGCAGGAAAGTGCTGCAGTGTGAAAAACATGAATAGCCTAACCATCAGCAGTGTCAGCATTTTATTTGGCAGGTTCTCCATTTTACTTTGTTCTTCCTCTTTTAAAGACATGGCTTTGCTAACTTTTAAATGCTTGTCTTCTGGTAGACCTAGCTGATTTCTTCTCAGGGCAGAGTGCTACAGGTCGATACTTCTCTTTTTAACAGGATTAGGGGAAGAATGAAAGATGAATCTCGACATCATGCAAATGTGAAATTTTCCATAATATATTTAGGCTTCTTCAAATAGACTGAGTAAATGATTAAGTATATCTGAGGACATTTGAAAGTAAGTTACTTAAGTCTTTATTAAAAACCTATACTTCAGTTTATATTACTTCTCTTTTTACCAATCATACGGCCAAACAGGAAGTGACAAATTGAGTTTCAGCTGCAGCAAAGTTGTTCAACAATATAATTGTTTATGACCTTGCCAATGCCAGTCATGGTTGATTACTTCAGTATATCAGCTGTAGTCTGTTATGTGGAGAAGTGCATTACATTATTGTTTGTTGTTTGTTCTTTGAGAACGTCATGTCACTCTGTCTCCTGCTATTGTCCAACAACAGGAAGAAAAAAAAAGTTTTCAATTTGGATGCAAAATGGCAGTATAGTGCCAAGAGTTGAACTTGCTTAGTTACTCTTGTCTATCTCTGGCTGCAATAGCAGATTTCTGGCACTTGACCTTGAAATCATCTCCACCTGGATGTTGTAGGCCTGAGTCCAAACACTATAAGGAAATAAAATACAAGTGTGAAAAGTGTGCAAGAATGGCTCTTCCCCCCCAGTGGGACTTTTTGCACTCCAAAACGCACCTCGCTGACAGGAAAAGTTTATGGCGATTTGTTGAGTCAAACGATGGACCTTGCGGAAAATGCTATGAGCGTGAACCGTCACATTCCGCACCTATGATGGAACTTTTTTGCTATAGCTGCATCCAGCTGCTGCTTTCTAATCGTGGCTGTAAAGTTTTTGACAGCCAGGTTCACCAGATTCAGTCTCTTGTCTATTGTTGGTTACAGTGGACGCAGAAAGAAAATTTCATCTTGGGTTTTCTTTATGCACTTTAATAATTAGATGCATTATTTATAGTTTTTTTTTTTATATTCTGAGACAATTTACAGCCACTAAGTACTCACTGATCTTAATACGATGAAAAATTAATGTGATTACTCTGGAAATTAATACTAGTCAGAAGGAGATATCCATTTATAATGAGCTGTTATCCAGCCACAGCCAACAATCTTTCTATCCTTTCTAACCTCTCTGTCATCACCTTGTTTCTCTTAATCCAAGATAAGGATTAAGGCATGGACTTGATTAACTAATATAAAGCAATATAATATTGCTTGATTGAGATTTACAATGTGCTTTTCCCATCATATTTTCACTTTCCACTGGACAAACCTACGTTGGTGTTTGGTTGTTGTTACCCGGATTTCTTTTTTTAAAAACGCTCCGTCCCCCATGATGGTCTAAAGACCTATAGGGTTTTCCTTGAAGCTCTCTCAAGGGGAAGGCAGGAGATTTACAATTGTCATGCCTCTTTCATAATATGACTTGCCAATAAAGTAACAGACTTTAAGAGGCCCATTAAACGTACGTGGGTGGCAGAGCAAAAGAGAACGAGCAAGACCTTGTTTTTTAGCTTCCATAAGGGAGGGTGTAATGAAGACCAAATGACTACACAGGAGTCATTTATTTCATTTTTTTTTTCCTCTCTCTCCACTACCTCCAGCATACAGCTTCACTTAACTGAAAAGTTTTGCCCTGGGGAGTGAATGCCTGTCAGTTCCTCTTACTTCAGACAACCGTTGCCATCCACGGTGGTGAATTAGATGGGGGGGATGGAGGATTGGGAGACAAATTACCCACGCTGGGCCCTGGGGGCAGGTGGTTTTCAGGGGTCGTTTTCTCAGGTCACATGTAGGAGACATACATCTGTCACTCTGAAGGTAGCACTGGAGAAGTGTAAGCGATCATCTCCTGATCTGTAAATCGATTCGCACCATGAGGCGGTGATACCTCACTGCTTTGAATTGGCTTACACCAATCGCTTGTCTGCTGTGTAGAAGCGGTATCTCATAAAGCTTTAGTCGTAGCATTAGGCAAGCCAGTGGAACAGTGGAAAATGGTAATCTGTCAACACCTTCCTCTTTTTTTCTTCCACAAAATTTAGGTAAGTCTGGGTATCAAGTATCAAGGCTTATCAAAGTATAACATAACTTCCCTTGTCCATTACCATGGAAAACAATGTGTAGGGTTTAGGTTTTGCTTCATGATGCATGATGCACACTTATCTAACTCGTTAGGCTCAAGGATAGGTGACGAGAGACCCATATCACTGTTTATGGTTCGCTGGTCAAAACAAACCTCTTATCAGGATAGTTACCTACACTGCTAGTTCACCTTATCTTGAGAAAACATGGTCATGGTCTTTTAATGACCACTGCTTAGACTTTTGCGTGTGAAAGTGATCAAACAAAAAATGCAGCAGCAGCAGCCATAGATGAATAAAAAAAAAGAAAAACTAGGTTCCTGATGAAAAACTAATATTTAGTCAGACAAAGCTTCTCCAGACTCAAAGTGAACATGGTCTTTGACACACATTTCGACTGTTTAGTTCTGGCTGTTGACAATGTCAAACAGCTCATTTTTAGTTTCACTGATCACTGATCACTGATATGGCCTGAAGTGTTTGACCCATTTACACTGTGTGAAAGTCTAACATCCAGTTCAGCGGCAGTCGAACGCTAGTATCGGGATGCGCGATATGCCTTGATGAAGTTGTTATGATCAATTCTGACTGCTCACTTTTGGGCTGCTGACTTAGAAAGTTTCACTACTGCAAATGTCTGGCTCAGGAAATGTACAAATAGGTGGACTAGAATACCACTGTTTCGTCACATGCAAGAAATGCTAAACGTATGAAGGAGAGAGGAACCTGTCTGAGTGTGAAGCAGTGCCAGAGTTCTCACTTGATGGTGTGATGCATGTACGTGTGTTTTATACCTTTGTAGAGTTGGTCCTTGTAAATACACTACACTTACAATACAATTATACCGGAGTTCGGCTCCTATATCGTATATGGGATGGAATTTTATTACTATCAGTGTCATTGTAATAAATCTTTTGTTAGCTGTTTAATAATATTGTACCTCTGTAAGTATATTGGAATAAGCATCTCTCCTGTCAAACCCCTAAAGCAGACAAATATCCAGCTTTATTTGTTAGTGCGTCCTGCTAATGGGGCTCTGGCGGAAGAACTGCGCAAACTGCTCTTAGGAGATGTCTTGTATCAGCAGAACGTCTCTCTTTGTCTTATTAATTGGTCTACAGTTTCTATAAAGACTGAGAAAGTCTCTGCTTTTGTTACTACTACAAATTTCTCAAGATACTTGATCAAAACATTACAATTAGACACTGGTTTTCAGGATTTGGGATTTCAAAATATGTTTCGGTAAGTTCTTTGCTTTCAAAATTTCCTAAGGGCTCTAAAATGCAAAACGGAGACACCCAAATGGTGAACCCACAATCTGGGCATATTTTGTGCCAACGTGAATAGATACCATGGTGAACAAATCATTAAATATTTGCTAAGGATAAAAGTCTTATTCAAAATCTGACTTGAGCTAATGAGGGAGATTAGACTTTTACAGTAAGGTTTGACTTGTACTGTAGTGGGATGGAAAACAAAAAAAGTGCCCTCCAGTCAGTCTCTTACGGATCAAAGGTCAACTGGCAGCATCTGCCGTACAGCACAGTGGGATGTGTGGGCCATAGGGCCTACAGCTACATTCACCTACCTGGCAAAGATCAAGCTGGAGAAGATTTTGTGTGTGTATGAGCAAAGTCATTATTAAATCATGCACCGAGGTGGTGTGAAGCTGGTGGATTTTCAGTGTAATAGGAAATATTACAGATTAAACATGTTACGTTCTTTTGTTGAGAAAAGGGGGTCGCACTCCCACCTAGGTCGATAAATAATTCATGCTTTTTGGAAGTAGGCCTTGCGTCCCCATGAGAAGCCAGCAGGCTGCTAGGGCTGAAATAGCTTTATCATTGCCAACATTTACACGAGTGTGCTGTATATGCATATGCAATTAAACCGGAGTTCAGCTCGTCTTCAGTGTAGCAGCTTGCTGTTATGGAGAGCGAGAGAGCCTACATTTTACTAGACTGTGTCACCCTCGCTATGAGGTGGCTGTGAATTAATGCAATAGCCACAACAGATGACTGGGAAGACATCCATAATGAAATTGAAAGGAACGCAGTACACAAATAACACCGACTCTGTGCGTAAAAGCAAAGCTAATGAGTGGATACGTTTCAGTTAGGGAAAAAGGATAAAGAAAAGAAATACCTCAACAACACATAACTCCCACACAATCTGTTGCACCACACACACAAACATGCACACACACTACGTGATATCAGTGCATGCAAGAGCCTTATCAGAGACAAACAGCTCGAGGGTTTTGCATTTCCCTCTCTGATGAAGTGAGCAGGTTTGCCCGCTTTATATAACCGTAATGAAAACACCTAAAGCATCCTGGTGCTAGGTTTCTTTTTAACCCTCCTGCTGTGCTTTGACCAATTTGATATTTTCTTTCCTCTGACTGGCATAAGGTTTAATGAATTTGTCCAGACTTTGCATCTGAACACAGAAGATTTCACTGCTTTCATTGACTTTTAGATAGCTTTCAAATTTTCTGTGGTATTCAGGGCAAATCTGGCCAGACATGGGAAATGAATAGGCGAGACTATAAGATGATGCATAATAAGAATTCTCTGTATCTCCTCCTCTGTGTACTCTCAGTCTCACACACACACACACACACACACACACACACACACACACACACACACACACACACACACACACACACACACACACACACACTCTAACACATATACACCACTGTCTCACCACATTCCCCCTCACTGTGTTCTCTCTCACAGCATTCATTCGTGCTAAGTTTTTCTCCTTTATGGTGTTCTCCCTCACACTATTCTCTCTTATTGTGTTTTCTCTTATAGGTTCTCCTATATTGTGTTCTCCCTTACCATGCTCTCTCTTACTGTGTTCTCCTATATCATGTTCTCCCTCACCGCATTCTCCCTCACAGCATTCGCTCTTATTGAGTTCTCTCGCAGTGTTCTTCTATATCATGTGCTCTCTCACAGCATTCTCACACTTGTGTTCTCCCTCATGGCTTTCTCCCTCACCTCATTCTCCCTCAATGTGCTCTTTCGTGCTATGTCCTGTCTTACTGTGTTCTCCTATTTCGTGTTCTCCCTCAACATGTTCTCTCGTGCTATGTTCTCACTTATCGTGTTCTCCTATATTGTGTTGTCCCTTAACGAGTCCTTCTCTTATAGTGTACTCCTATGTCATGTTCTCCCTCACCGCATTCTCAACATGTTCTCTCTCACGGCATTCTCCTATATCTTGTTCTCCCTCTCATCAAGTTCTCTCTCACACCATTCTCTCTCGCCATTTTCTCTTGTATCGTGTTCCTGGTTATATTTTGCACCAGCATTTAAAATGCAGTAAGTGTGAACTGTGAAGTATGGGTTTTGTTTTAGGTCAGTGTGTCAAAGTTCATTTTAACTTTTAACCTTATTGAAATGCTTGGAATGCAGTGTTTGAGAATCACTCAACAGGCTTCTCATGTACAGAGCTCAAACTGTAAACTGTAAAAATGAATTGTGCTTACTTTCCATAAGAAGGAGTAGTTTAATTTCAGGTAAATTTCCAAAGGGGTATTAATCTTGTGATGATGACTAGGAATGAGGTTGGTGAAATGCAATGATAGTTAATAATAAATATGCTTTATAAACCATTTTAAGGGGCCTGCCCTCAAACACCAAAGATAGAACACTGACTCACACACAGTATAAGGGTTAACCACTGAGGTACAACAGTCCTATTATGGCATTATTATTATTAAGTAAAGGGGTGGACATCTTGTTAGTTGTTGTGAGAATAATAGTGTAAACCTTAATGTTAAAAAAAAAAAAAAGGAAAATGTGTCAGTGCACTTCTATTTCCTAGTATTGTTTTTCCTCAAGCTTTCAATCTGTAACCTTGGTATGTATTTTAAATTCCAATGTATGTGATTTTTTTACTTGCAATATGGCAAACGAACTCCTTAGAGCGGTGCAAGTTTTAACGATGTGGTTTTGGAGCATTAAGGGAGTAATTTTGAATCAAAGTAGCTCTATGTTAATAGACAATAATAACCCTATTAACTGCCCACTTCCCTTCTGCATCTCTTTTAGTATGGAGGAAGTGCAAATCAGGTGACACAGCGTCTTGGTCAGATGGTACATTCTTTCTCAATGTGTTCAATGGTAATGGAAAATATCAAAGAAAAAAAAAATCTGCAGAGCACCTCGCAGTGTGCGGGTGTGTACGTATTCTTGGTTTACGAGGCATTTCAGAGCAAAAAGGAAACTAAACTCGACAGAAATTTTTTAAGTTAGCTATTCTCTCAAATAATATATCGTAATATGACACAATTAAAAAATGGAGAACAGAGTCTCTGAAAAAAAAAGTGACAAGTCAAGGTCTTTTTTTTTTTCTTCTTTTTTTTCTGCTGTGTGAATAAGACAGACCCATGTGAGAGGTGTGCCTATTTGACGTTATGGTTAACGCCTGTGCTAGTGCTAATGTCAAGGTGTTAAAGCCTGATTAAGTTCCTCCTGTGTACATGCTGCTAAAGCACCAAGGCACGGTCGCAGTGCTCACACTTCTGAAAGGGGAACTTGTCGTTCGTGGCCGTCACACCTTATTCCCCTCCTGGGCTGATAAGAGACAACTTGATAACAGCGAAAAAAGAAAAAAAAAACTGTATGTGAACATGCAGAAACTGCCCTAGCTTTTTTTTATCTTCTTCAAATGTGTCAGGACATTTTCTCATTTGATTTTGCATGTCTTAAAAATTTCTTTTTTGAAAAAAAAAAAAAAAAAATTTGCACATAGATTAACTTTTTTAAATAAAGTATAGAGTTAACAGTCTTGCAACCGAGGGCTTAAAAATGGAGAGGCAACCTCAGGGAGGATATGAACCACAGGCCCTTCACTATTGTTTAAATAGTACGTTTCGAGACAGTAGGTTTTTCTTGGCACCTGCCTCGATGGCAACGCTCCCTAAAACAGACAGTTTCACAGGCCTTTGTGTTTTCAGAAAACATATTTTTTTGGCATCAGTCTGGGTTTCTCTTTCCATGGCATTCGCAGAGACGGTCAGAGCTCCACTAGCTTGAGATGACCTCTGCTAAGGCCTCGTGTTATTTTTTGTCCTTTGTCTCCAAAAAATATAGCAGCGGTGAATGTTTACACGAGCAGCAGAAGTGATCGCAAAAATGAGTGTGTAGTGAAAGACATGTAAGCATATAGTGTGAAAAAAATAATAATTCTCTGTGTCATTAATCCGTTGTTTAAAGCCCAGCTCTTATAGCCTGATCAGCTGACGTCTAAAAAATATAAGATTCTTTGGTACTTCATGTAGAGTTTTGTAACAAGATTGTGAGCTCAGGGCTACAGAGACGCGCATTCTCCTAGCTCGCACTGCATTGTAACACTACAGTATTGACTAGCATGTCTCTCTGCCACTCCCTGTGTTGTTCACAGATGATTCACGAGCATGGAAAGCTTTACTTTGAACCTAGGTTTTCCCTCTCCTGGGAGACCCTTTAGCTCTGAATGAATGAATATGACTTCCGTCTGAGCCGCTAATGTGATCGGCGCGTGCTCCCAGGAGGCGGCGAGGGATGAGTCCTCCTCAGCGAGCAGAGGAAGTGGAGGAACAATGGCCTCCTCAATATTTACTGCACCTCCTCTTAAAGTCTGGCTTGTAATATTCCAAGCCAAGAAGAAGCTCGTTGCTCGGTTTGTGTGTATGTATGTATGTATGTATGTATGTATGTGTGTGTATGTGTGTGTTTTAATCACGGTAGACAAACGTAAAAACGAAATTATGAAGTTGACTACCAAAAGTGTTGGTTACAGAGAGAAAATGTAGCATGTAGACATGTTTTCAAGGTACTGCGTGTGTGTAAAAGAGAGAGTACGTGAAGTGCGGATCAGAAAGTCCTCTTCTGAAGATTGGTTAAGGAGGAGGGGGGGTTAGCTGTAAGCGCTGAAGTACCTTTTGATTACAGTAATCTACATTCTAATTATCCACTTTAGCTAATAATCACCTTGCCTTACCCCAGGTGTGTTCCTGTAAACAGTAACACACACACGCACGCACGCACACACTCACTTTCTCACTCTTTTGGTGTCCTTTTAATCCTCTCCCTCCTGCAGTGAGCCAGAGATCTCCTCCAGATGTTCCAGTCTCTCGCTAATAACAAAGCTATTAATAAATAAAAATGCACGATTCCAGATGTGTAGCATCTGTTTAGAGTGAATTGGTCACCTTAAAAGAAGTGTAATAACTAATTATGCCTTTATATATTAGTAATTGTCTCTTGTCCTAAGACTACAGCGGAAGTCTGAGCAGCTGCATTCGCCCCGGCTCGCAGTATAAAAGGACGCAATAGAGAACCTGGGCTCATTTCCCCCCCTGTGGCTTTATGGTCAAAGGGCAGGGCTTGAGGTCGTGGGGGTGGCAGGAAGGGGACCTAAAGGCCAGAACAGAGGCCTTCCCTTGTGCACTACCTGGCAGGGATGCTATTCAGGTGACGTTGCTTCGGATGCAAGTGTATACATGCGTGCATGTGTGCGAGGATGTGTGTGGGAGGGAGTGCTGAACAGATGTGTTTTACTTCCTTATTAACATCACAAAGAGCTGCCCTGATTGAAGGGGGCTCTATTACTCTTTGGTGGGATGTCCCCATTCACACACGCGCACACACACACACACGCACACACCAACACACAAAACTGACCTCTTTAGAAGGCTTCCACCTACACTGCCAGCTGGTAACTGGAGGAGTTAGTTGTTGCAGTGCAGTCCACATCGCATTATTTCCCAAAGCATCACAAACGTATGCCTACAAATAGACTCAAGAAATCTGCTCGAGTAAAATTACCGTAAGAGAGAATTAAAAAAAAAAAAAAAACATTTTTAAAAAGCGGATCAGGTGTAAAATAATTTGAACTGTCTTCCAAGCGACCACTGAATTACTTCCCTAATTGTTAAAGTAATTCAGCTCCTCATCGCGTCAGAGAAACAGGGCTTACTCTAATCTGCACCGGCAGCGCCGTATGTTATTGTAACGTCCTAATTAATCTTACAGGAGGTGTAATGCGACCTCAGATTAGGTCTGCACCTCGAACGGATTAATTAATGCTTCTAATCAGCGGCAGCAAAATTAATTTTGCCCTGATTACACGCCTTCGAATTTGCATGTGCTTAACACTGGGCTGCCTTTTTTTTTTTTCCACACTATGATACTACACACACACACACACACACACACACACACACACACACACACACACACACACACACACACCAGTTAAAAGGAGATAATATAACATAATATGGATCATACACATTTGGACATGTTTGCATTAATATTGATACTGTGTTTATACACATGGAGATGTGTTAGTACTGATATATGTTTGCACACATACACACACACACACACACACTCTCGTATCCTATTGGGAGCCATTTGAAGCAGAGTGTTATTGATGTTATTGAGGATGTTGTAGAGATGATGGAAAGCTAAAGAGGTGTGTAGCTGACAGTTCAACCTGGTGCTCGTATTATTTCATTTCTAGGCATTCATGATGTTTCGGCTATTAAAGACAGAGGCAGATCAAGTCCTAATGACTTATAAAGGGCAGATGAATAAGAGGCGGTGTTTAAAACCAGGGGGGGGAAAAAAACGATCCAGACAGCTATATGGCTTGGGCGAAGCTCTCGTCTCACTTTTTTCCTCTCTCCTGTGCGTCATCTATGGAGTTGGATATCTATAATTGAGGCACTTGCTGCCCAACCCAAAACCAGTGAACATCATTTTCCTCTCATCACATGGCTGAGAGCTCTCTCTCTCTCTCTCTCTCTCTCTCTCTCGCTCTCTCTCTCTCTCTCTCTCTCTCTCTCTCTCTCTCTCTCTCTCTCTCTCCGTCTCTCTCCTCTCGCTCAGCCATCATTTGCGGTGATTATTAAAAACATGACTATTTCCGACGTACCTCAGGAGAGCCTTACAAATTTGAAGTGCTGAAATGCGAAACGTTGCAAATAAAAAAAACAAAAAAACACAGTGTTTGTTTTGTGTACACTACACGAGGCCCGAAGGCACAGTTTGAACTTCTACATTTATTTCCATTTTTTGGCATGTTCCCACACGACCACAGAGCTCAGGTTCATGCGGCCATGCGTTTACTCTCAGGGCAGAAGGAGAGGAGGGGAAGATTAGAGGAGAGGAAGAGGTGTGGGTGTGGGTGGGTTGTTGAGGGCTTGGATGGATGGATGGATGGATGGATGGATGGATGGATAGATGCATGGATGGAAAGTACTATTCCTAGCATGAATATTTCATGAGCAACCTGTCTTCTGCTCGAAAAACCTCCATTTAGATCCCACTCCGAGGTGCCTGACTTGGCCCACATGTAGCTGTTAGCTGATAGAAAATACCCAACAAGCACCTCTGGCAGTGGCACAGAGGGAGAAACCTAATCTCTACACAGCTCAAGCTGCTTCCTTTTAGCTTACATTTCTGCCGTTCCCTCTTCTTTTACGTTTGATTTTATTTATTCATTTTATTTATTCTTTTTTTTTTTCAAGCTTCATTTCGCACATTTCTCATGGTGAATGAAAGACAAGTGGCGAGAGAAAGGATGTAAAAAAAAAAAAAAACAATGACAACAAAGAGATTTTAAACAGAAGCTATTTTTTGAAGCTAAGAAAAAAGAAGAAGAAGGAGAAGCAATTTTACATCGAGACGATGAAGCAGTTTTGGTTAAGTGGGAGGAAAAAGAGGAAGGGCTCTGTGAGGGGAACCTGGTGTTGCTTTAGTGGTGAAACTGTTTGAACAGCCAGTGACCGACAGGGCTGATCGCACGCTGAGAGCCACCGAGCATCTGCCGGGAGATTTGCATATTAATTGACCCATATTAACTCCCCCTTGAAGAAAAAAAAAAAGATGGTAGACTCCGCTAATTCATCCGCCTAGACTCTGCTTCGTAGTTTTGCTCTCACCTGGTTTCCATTTGAATCAGAAAATCTAAATAACAAATTAGTTTAAGTGAACTGAGACTTTTTTTTTTTATTTCATTGAAAAATAAATCTATATCTAACTTTAATCCATTCTAAACACACAACATATATTAGTCTAATATCCCTTGTATGACAAATCTTGGCTCAAGATTAAAGGACCCCAATAAAATTTGGAGTGGAATAAGCTCTTCAGTATACAGATTTGTGTATTTGTTATTTAACTGCCAATACATGGTAACTGATAGTAAAAACAATTAATAGAAAAATCTCAAAACCTCCTGAGTGGAAGTGTATTCAGACTATATTTCACAATATACTAATGCATATACGGCTCAGATTAGCGACACAAATGTAGCTATGTAACCAGGCAGGTTATCGTTTTGTTTTCTCTTCCCTCAGACAGGATGCAAGTAACGCAGAGGAACCGGTTTCTTAATTTCCCTCACTGTAGCGTGCGTTTTCTTCTGCCTCCTGCCTTTTCTGATTCTTGCTGTAGCAAGCCATTGTGTATTTCTCCCTAGGCCATAGAGAACACACACAGACACACAAATACACAAACACACACTGAGGCTGGTGGAGGCCCAGAACAGTTGTCGAGAGAGCGAGGGGTAACATGTGCATGCGGTGGGCACAGATGGTGGGTCTGCGAGCGGGAGGAGAGGGGGGTAAGGTGGGCCGTCTGGCGGCATGAGCGTATTTAGGAGCCCCTATCTCTCTCTCTCTCTCTCTCTCTCTCTCTCTCTCTCTCTCTCTCTCTCTCTCTCCCCACACCCCCCTCCCGCCACCCCCCCCAGTCTGTCTCTCCTCCCCTTTTTTTTTCTTCCTCAGCCTGTTGCATAGGGGTCCTACAGTAGACAAATGGGAGTTTAATTCAATTAGGGGGCAGGCTACTGTTGCCTCCTCACTGCAGGGCCTGAGGTGCATGGCTACCCCCTACACACACACACAGACACACACAAATACACTGATAAAATAAAACACTTGGATGCATTGGAGCCTCAATAAGTATACATGTACAGTATATGGTGTATGTGTATATATATATATATATATGTTACATATTAAAAAGCTACAGCACTGTGCCACTGCACGTACACACACACACACACACACACACACACACACACACACACACACACACACACACACACAGGACACAGTCCTGCCCACACAAATGCTCACTCTTTCTCTGTCCTTGATGCATCCATCCCCCCTTGTCCAGGTTCTCCGTAATGGTTCACGCATAGTTGAGTTTGCACTGAAGATTGTGGGCCGCACAAAAGCCTTCTCTCTTTCTCTCTCTCTCTCTCTCTCTCTCTTTGTGCCCCTGCTTGGGCCGCTGACCTCTCAGCCAGCCTGGCCTTAAAACAAACAGCGGCTCTCTCGCTCACCTCGTCCACACAGATCCTCTCAGAAAGAAAAGAACGTCTAAATCACTCGAGCATCGAACTGAGAACTAATCAGGATTTTTTTTCTTCCACTTTTGTTGGGCAGCAAGAATGTGTGTTTCTTGAGGTAGTGTCTGTATTAGGATATGAACAGGTGTTGTTTTTAAGTGGTTCCATGATATATAGTGTGAGCTGTATTGGAGAGTGTATTGTATTGGCTCAGCATGACTAAAACTCCAAAACCGAAAGATTAGCCAGAACTGTGCACCACTGATGGATGGTGTAATGACATCCTTACCCACTAGTTTTGACAGTAAACACTAACAGTAGTAACAGTGGTCTAGAGAGGCACTCCAGGGTCTCAGTTATTTTTCACTTTGCATTTTGGTTTATGTGAAGGGACATCGCGATCAAATGGACTGTACTGTACTGTACTGTCTGGTAGAACATCACCTATTGTGTACAATAGTACAGTTTAATATGAGACTAGGCCCTAGCGTTTTTGTAGAGTTGTTGTTTTTTTTTTTTTTGTTGTTGCTCTAGCTCTTTCCATATTTACCTGTTATGTACGCTTATACTCTTGGAAAGATGCTGAACCAAATCTAGCACAGGTACAGCACTTAGTAAGAGTACAGATCACTTGTCAACAATAAATAGCAGATTGGATAAAATGTGTGAACACAGATTTTCCATTCTCACTACACTTCCTAACACACAGGTTAAATGGGTGTCATCAGTCTTTCCACTCCATCATTTTCTTTCCTTTCTGCTGCCTGATTTGATTTATGTGGATCATTTCCAGGCTGTAGCCACTAGGCAGCGACCTTTTTTTCTTCTTCTTCCTCTTCTTTTTTTTTTTTTTTTTTTTTTAAACGCACCGCTGCCTCACCTAGTTGGTTCCCATCCCCCCTCCTTTCTCTCCCTCGCTCAGGTGATGCACAGGAGAGAGAGAGAGAGAGAACTGAGAGAGCGGTTATTTTCCACCGCCTGTGCAGGCTGCTTTCATTACCGTAGCAGACGAGGGGAGAAGAGGAGACATACCTGGCTGCCGTTTGATATTGATAAGTGCTTCGTCTCGGGCTGCGTCTGATTGTTTTTAGTACGTGTTTGGAGCAGGGAGATTGGCTTTGATGGAGAGCGAGATGGAAAGGGACGGAGAGGAAAATGACGAGGAGACGGATAATGGCCGAATGACCTTCGAACGCGGAACGCAAGGAGGTGTAACATGATCTTAGCTTGTTGGATCGTGAACGACCCTCGGAGATCCTACGTGCTTTTCTAGAATACATACAAATTTGGATATGATTGAACCCACGCATGGGGCGATGGTGTCTTAGTGTTCGAAAGGACGGATCTCAGGTGAGGACGGATCTTTTTCTTCTGGAGCTTGGAAAACATGCATGGGCATGAGGGAATGCTGAAAAAATGTAATAGGTCACACACACCTGTCGGAAGGGTAAACAGCTGGGAAGTATGGAATGAGCGCACACACATACAGACACGCAAACGTACACGGACAGCGCGAAGCTGTGGAGTGTGTGAATCTTAGTGTTATCCATGGAGTGACACCATAGGCCACTGGAAAGAGACAAGATTTTTGTTTAGATATGAAGTCTTTAAATCTGATCTTTGGAGTTTATCTGTTCATATGCATTTAAACACATGTAAGCCATGTTTGCTTACTTCAGGGACCTCGGAACATTTCAGAGAATGAGAAGGGTGAGGACCGGGTGAGTGTGATGACAGATAAGATGATAGGTGGGGCTATGCAAATAACTGACAGAAAGAAGATATATATATATATATATATATATATATATATATATATATATATATATATATATATATACACATAGAGAGAGCGAGAGAGAGAGAGAGAGAGAGAGAGAGAGGTGGCCTCTTTGTCTCTGGGGCGAGCACAATGGGCCGTTCACTGCAGACATTACAAGGCAGGACAGCTGGCAGGATAGCAGGATAGATACAGCAGCCAATAGGATTGCTAAATGGGCGGGGCACGCATTACGCTGGGGCATCTGATTGGCAGCTCTTAGTAACTCGTATTATATTCATATATTCTTCTAGTCATATTGGAAGAGAGAAAAGTCTTTGGACATTCTGACTGTTTGTCTAGCTGTTAATTTTCTCACTCACTGCTTCATTAAAATGTGTCTGTAAAGACACACACACACACACACACACACACACACACACACACACACACACACACACACACACACACACAAACTGACACACACACTCATATTCCCATCTGCCACGCCACCAGACTCATTTGACCTCTGAGGTAAACAGTGTGATGGATTGCTTTTGTGTTGCAAGCTTTTTGTGTCTTGCACACATGGTAATGGCTACACACACACACACACACACACACACACACACACACACACACACACACACACACACACACACACACATACTTGTACACAGCCAGCGAAGTGCATTTGACATAAGTCAAAATATTTCTCTTCCTGAAGCTATTCGTCAAACCTAAACATTTTCCTCATTCTATTTGAGGCAGAAAGAGCCGGGCGATATAATCAGAAGGAAATTATAGCCACAGAGACTTTCTCTCTAATGCGAAAAGACATACACACTCCTTATACTCATGCATTCATGCTATGTAATTTGGAATGTGCCGTCTCTGTAACTAGCTCATCCCTTTAAAAAAAAAAAAAACCCTGTCTGGGGGATGAGAGCGGTAAAAGGGAGAGGCTAATGGTTGGTTCGGTATTTTGTGTGGGCATGTGTCACGGTTCCTCTTAAACTCAAACAGCTCAGCAGTCGCCTATTATTGATATTCAGCTCCCTGACCTCTGGATTCATTCTTTCGGCCTCCCCTTCCCTTCCCATCCCTCCCCCTCTCTTTCTTTCCCAATGGACTTATACTCCCACCATCCAGTCATCGAGATGTAACTACCTTACTGTATTTTCCGAAACTTAGGGCCGTGTGTAATATCGTACCTGGATAAATGGGAGTTTTAGAGCTGGTAAGAAACATGAGAGGAGTCTATGTGGCTCTGATGTCTTGGAAGATGTTTGAGAGAGAGAGAGAGAGAGAGAGAGAGAGAGAGAGCAATATAAAGTTGCAATATGTACAAGGTATATCCAGACCACACACAAAGCTACTTATGTCTTACTTTCCATTACTCCCTTAAAGCCTCCCTTTCTCGCTTTTCTTTGAGCAGGGAGAGGACTTGGGTGTCTTTACCCCCACTCTCCTAAATAATCCCACCAGTCACACCTCTTACTAAAAAATCTTTTTGTCCCATGCCCCTCCTCAACCCCCTCCTCCTCCTTCCTCTCTCTCTCTCTCTCTTTCTCTCTCTCTCTCTCTATTCCACCTCTCCCCTCTCTTTTGGTATTCAGCCAGTGGCCGGCACATTTTTGCGCCCATCCCTCGCTCCCCTTTTTAATGTGCACCTGTTGCGCAGTTGTCCTGGCCCTGGCAAATGTGGCCGCCGCCAATCACACAAAGATCATATTATGATCGGCTACGTGCTGGCTAATCTTCCCCCTTTCCCCGGCGAGACCTTAGAGGTACAGGGCGTCTTTTTTTTCCGCCTGGGAACCTGCAAGAGGGAGAAAAAAGAAACCCAGGTCATTGCTGTTTAGCTAAATGAATGGGGTCCTGCGGACAGATTAGGGGGTAGGGTATGGGACGAAGGGAGCTGGGAAAATGAACATGGCTGAGGGGGAGAGCGTGTTGTTTTTGAAGCCGAAGACGAGACAAACATCAGCAATTAGGTCTCAGATTTGGCCATTAGAGCCATTTCCCACTAACTCTGGCCGGGGTTGGCAGAATGCCAGGGCTGATAAGGTGCTGCCGAGGACAGAGAAAGATCGCAGCAGAGAAAACATGAACGCTGAACGCTTCCCATGAAGTCATGTCCATTTGTACTGCAACACCTCACTGCACCCATTTCATTCTCGACTACTTTTTTTTTTCTGTATAGTGTTATGCATCATTTTGGATACCGACCTAAGCTTTATAGTTCACAGACTACAAACTAAGTATGATATGTATTCTATGTTCATTTTTTTTTAAGCCACAGTGTGAGTGTTGGGACGTCATCGCAAGTGACTCACGTGTAAAACATGGTAATAAAAAGAACATTACTCCACAGACCACTTTGACTTGCTTAGCTTTACTTGCTTTGTTAGACTCCCTAACCAGCCATATTGTCATATCCATCATGCAAACATGGACCGTTTTGGCGTCTGTGGGAATTTACATCCGTCCTGTGCCTGGGTTTGTTGTCACTCCTGAATGGGAGCCATGCGTGTAAACCAGTGGAGAGATCCAAACTGTGCAAGCTCTTTGTGGAAATGATGAATGATTGGTGATAAACGTCAACAGTTTCCTGTCTGTCTTTTCACAGTGCTGAGCTCCGATGAAGAGGACAGGCTGCAGGGTTCGGAGGGAGAGGGGAGCCCGGTTGGTGTTCCCAGCCTGGAGCCGTCGCCCCGAGTGGCTCATGCCCTGCTTTCATGCGGGGGAGACGAGGAGGACGAGAGCCGCGACATCTGGCAACACACGGACCTCAATGGTGCAGGTGAGAGCTTAACTAACACTGACCCATAGTCTCTCTTGATTTTTATAGCAAATACAGTAATGACGCACATTTTCAATACACAACATATCGTCATCTTAATTAGTAGAAATTATTAGCAATATAAATTAATATAAGTTCATTCTTAACGCTTTAAATTCTTGGCATTCTTTATTATAATTATTGAAAACATATCTGTAATATAATATAAAGATGATTTATTGAAAATAAATAAGTAAAGTTTGAATAAGTTGAAAACAGCTTAACTGACCCGTTTTGCAATGGTGTTAATAATATGGACAAATGGACTTCAGCCCATTTTTATCCTGATTACCTCGCCATGCCTCAGATAACTATGAGTTGTAGAAACTAGAAGGCTTGTATGGAGTTAAATCATCTCATCTCTTAGTCATCTCCTTTAGAAGTTACTTACACCTGACCTTATGCATCATCCCCACTCCCACACAGCTCTTCTTTTGTCTCTTTCTTCAAATCTTCTTTCCATCCCCCTTTCTCTCTGTTTCAAAAGCGATCAACTTTAAATGACAAGGCTGGCACTAGCAAGGCTCGAAAGACAAATTCTTTTAATTAGGATCTGAGAGACATTATTTAGCACAAGCCTGCCATGACCAAGGCCTCATTAAGAGCATTAAATGAAATTTTTAGCATTATGATATTATGATATCCATTTACATGCATAATGGCTCCACAATTCCATGGCTTGTGCTGACAGTTACGGAATGGAGGGAGAGCCTAACCGGGTCACCCGGGGTTTTTTTTTTTTTTTTTTCTTTCCTTTTTTCTTTTAATCCACCCGACCCTCAGCAATCAGTCTCACCTAATGACTTGGCCATATGCTTCTTCTTCTTAAACTCAAGACGAAGCATGGCATTGCTACTATAGAAAACTCTGTCTATAGAACTGGTCTCCGGTCGAGTGCCATTTTGCTAAGTAGACTAACGCAAATGGATGCTGGATTACCGAATGTCATGCACACTCCGGCATCCTGATTAGCAGCTCTATATAGGAGCAAGTGCAAGGACAAAAGGACTTATTCAGATTAACTTTGAAATGTTAAGTCAGGTGAAAGATTGAATACATTTCACCAAACAATGATTACTTTTCTAAATGATAGCTCAGTACTGGGACGCAAAAAAAGCATCCTGTACTGTAGGTTAGCGGTGTACATGCTGGTAAGTGTGACAGCTTTGAGTGTTGCATGAATCATCACGCACAGTTATACCCAGGCTCTTTCAACTTCCTCTTTTTCACCATATGTTTGCCAGTAAAACATCAGCTCAGTGTTTTTTGGTTTTCCTCATCCAAATGTAGTCTGATCAGTATTGAGAAATAATAATGTACCCAATCTGACTGTATGCTAACAAAAAAGATGAGCGTTGTTTGCTATACCCTGGACATTACTACACTTAGCATGCTAATCTATGTTTATTTAGCTTCCCCTAAATAACTCAGTTGCATCAACACCAGCAAAAAAAAAAAAAAAAAAAGGGGGTGCCACATTTCTCACACCACAAGAGAGAACACGCTCAGACAAAACTTAGCATCACACCGAGACTTCAGTGAAAAAACGAACTGCAACTACAACAAGCAGAACTGATCCACCAATACTGTGGTGATTTTGTCTCTCGAGGAAAACTAGCATTTTTTTTTGTATTAGTTGTAGCACTTTATGAAAAGCTTCATAAAGCTCCCACTGATGATGACGACGCCGATGCTAATGATAATGATGTTCATATACTTATTCTGAAATATCCGCATGCTAGCTAATGCTGAAGGAGCTTAGCAAGCGTACGTCATGGAAATAGCAAACTACTTTTCATTTGAGTGAGCTCAGGGGAATATCCACTCTGACTCCAGGCTGACAGACGTTTATCTATCTGAACGGCGCAGAAGGAGAACGTTCCACTAAACGAGGTCTCTCTAAAAGCAAAGCCCCCAATTAGTGGTTGATTTTATTTGTTCTGAACTTCAGAAAGTGAACTGATTCCAAGCTTTTGTTCTTTTTCAAAGTCTATAGACGTGCTGATTTTCAGTAGCTGCTCTTAAATGTCACAAATTTAGAGAAAGATATCTTTTCAAATAGGGGAAAAGTGAGAATAATAATAATCAAAAAAAAAAAAAAAAAAAACAGAAGAAAAAGGAGTTTCGGTTGTCATGCTCAGATAATAGGAAGGAAACTTGTGAGCAGTTCAGAAATTAAACAGCACTAATGCTGGGGAGGGGTGTGTGTGTGTGTGTGTGTGTGTGTGTGTGTGTGTGTGTGTGTGTGTGTGTGTGTGTGTGTGTGTGTGGACTATGGAATCTTCTTGTTTTCCTTATTGTGGTGGAGGTGCTCTATATCCTCCTTTTGAAGGGGAAGCTTATGATACTTGTGACTGCCGGTAAGAGGTCACATGAGCCCGAGCAGGAGGAACAAATACAATAACTGCAGTATATGAGCAAGATTTCTTCAGAAGCCACAGCACTCAAAAATACCTTGATTTGGTTTCAGTGAATTGAGAACTTCTGTGAGCTGTCCATTCATGTCATATAGCACAAAAGAAAAGGAAAAGAAAAGAAAAGAAAAGAAGTAAACCACAAGACATTCCTTCTGTGTTCATTTCACCAAACACGTGTTGCTTTGTCCTTGTTTTATTGTTAAATTGTCATCACAGTATGAGGGGGGGAAAAAGAAAGAACATCTTAGGGGTTTATGAAGGAGCCCAGCAGACTGGTGCTAGCACATTTAATGCTGTTGATTCATGCACTGTGGTCTTTCTTTTGGCTGCTCGACTTTGTGGTTTGTCTTAAGCCCAACATTTGCTAATATTCTTTTTCTCTCTCCTCTCATTTTCTTTCTCTCTCTCTCTCTCTCTATCTCTCTATCTCAATCTCACCAGAGGAGAGAAAAGATGAATACAATCCTCTGAGCCCTGACGTGTCCCTCCATGGAGCTGGAAACGGTACAGGTGAGCCCACGTCTCTGATTTTAGCAAAACGCGCCGCACCATGTTTGTCAGTTTGTGCCATTGCCTCGGTGGCTATGAGCTATTTTTTAATTCCAGAGGGGTTTTTCGCTTATTCCTGGAACAAAGTTCTTTTCCATCCTTGCTACTTTCTGTGCATTTTGGAGAATAGATTTTCATCTGCCATCCTTTTATTTATTTATTTTTTTTCAGTACGTCATGGAATCGAAACGTTTTCAATGGCGCACTTTGGAAAATTCGAGCCGAGTCATCATTTTATCTCCTTACCGATTACGGATTCAAACGTTAGCAGAAGATTGTAGGCTAGTGACAATCGCCGGTGTCTCACAAACGTACACTGACAGGCACACACAGAGGCATTTGAGATAATGTTGCCTCACGTGTGTCAGGAGGAGATGGAAAGTAAACATTTGTAAGTTGAGCGAGAGTGCACCGCAAATCACATTTTGCCACCAAATCGAGTTTGGGAAGAAATCAGATTTGTTCTGTCCATGTACTTTCCAATTAGTTTACAATGAGACAATAAAATTTTCATTTGCCTTCTCTTAGGTCCCTGTGTCGTGGCACAATGTTACAGCAGACCTGTCAAAGAGAAAATAATGGGTTTAGGACGCTTTCCACAACTTTTTTTTTTTTTTTTTTTGCATTTTATTTGTTGTTATATTTCTCACTTCTTCCTATAATCATAGATCTTGCTGACCTTTAGGACGTAGAACACGTGTGTGTGTCTTTTAAACCTCACACTTCTGCTCTTTTTAATGCCGCCTTATCTTTAAATGGCAATCATTGCTACTTCTTATTGTTTATCGTAAAATCCCTGGTCTGTGCAATTATACATAACGCATGGCTCATTATTAGATTTGGAGTCTGATTTTAAGTATACAATGGGCAGTGCAAAGTGAGATCAGTTACCCAAGTGAGCCTAATTGCCACATAAACCAATTACCCACAATGCTGCAAATGTTTAAAGCCTTTTCCAACATGCAAGAGGACGCTTAAAGAGTGCTCGATGATCACGCTGGCTCCTATTCGTCTTTGAAGTGGCCATTACACTGTAACTTAAATAAATACTTCCACCTTTAAAGGCTTCCTAATGGTTTGTCCCCCGCTACATCACATTTAGAGCAGCTGCTTTCCTAATGTCCAGCTGGGACTTTTTCAAGTGACAGGCAACATAAACCAATGGGTCCGTTTGTAAAAAATTTTTCCCCCACACACACTTCCTGTGTGCAGTTAAGGGTATTGATGCCACTGCAGAGCTGGAGAGCTTCTTCACCAAGAGGAAGCTGGAGGACAACGAGGGATGTTCTGCCAGCATCGTTGAGTACCTGAAACGAGGGGACACGGCCATAATTTACCCAGAAGACCCGGAGGAGAGCACGAGGCTGAGCACTCCAGAAGCCAATGGGCAGGACGAGATTGAGAATGGTAAGTTTGTTTAAATGAATGTGCTGAGAATTTTTTTTTTTTTTAAACAGCAGAGTAGCGTTATCAGAAGCAGAAATCATTTGAGTGAGATTCACTTATAAGTATTTTCATTTAGACGTTATAGAAGATGATATCTTGCAGAAAAAAAAATGAAAGATTTAACCCAAAATATGCAAATATGGAGCACCCTAGAAGCAACGTTTCTAACATTTGCTGATCTTGGTTTCTTCTCCTTTCTGTACAGATCTGGCACTCAGGACGCCAGATGACTTTGCCCAACTGTTGACCTGCCCCTACTGTGACCGTGGCTACAAGCGACTGACCGCCCTCAAGGAGCACATCAAGTACCGGCACGAGAAGAACGAGGAGAGCTTTCCCTGCCAGCTCTGCAGCGACACTTTTGCCTACCGCACGCAGCTGGAACGCCATATGGCCACCCACAGGCCTTCTAGGGACCAGGTGAGTCCAGAGATTATCTTCAGGGTAATTGAGATTACTTAGAAAATTCATGAATTTCATTATTATTATATCTCCATTCTTGCCTCTTTTTATATCTCAGCCCTGTTTAACAATTTAATGAGGATAAGTGATTGGTGTCAATGAATGCTTTTCAATCAGAATGTGTGTTTTAAAAAAAAAGAGAGAGAGAGAGAGGGCTACCATTGTCGATCTCATACATTAAAAAAAAAGTTGTAGAAAGACTCAATTATATATAAAGAAAGCTCATCATTGTGGTTTGATCATGTCTGGAATGACTGATCTAATCCAAAACTAGTAACACCAAGCAAAATTTTAAGGATTGGCGTCACTATATTTAAAACCTGTTTCATTTCACGTAACCATCTCACTACATACTGTACGGTCTCCGTTTGCTATAATTCTAGCTCTGTTGGCTTCACATACCAAATAAGTTTCTCTGGAGCCTCCTTAAAATGCAGATCTCTCACACCGGAGCCACAGCTGTGCACGGTTGTCTGCCCACGGTAAGGCATGTGTGGGATGTTTTAGCACATTGAGTTCTATAGACTTTCTGCCTCAGCTGCTGTTGGAGTGGAATCAAACTCCAAACATGCGCCCAACGCTGACATTCGTTTCGGTGTTTCTCGCTCGTTTCAGGGCAGCAAGAGGCCTGTGTGGCTGAAAAGCAGTTATATGAGCTGTTTAAAAGAATAATAATACAAAGAATCCCTGTTGCACCTTTATTCTTTTAGATAAAATGTCTGTAGTAAATAAGCTGTCAAGCATTTAATTGGATTGAAACAGGATATTTTACATTCAAGCGGCAAACTTTGAAGTTCTGAATTCAGCCACATAGCACAAGAACTATGTGAACTACCCACCTTGCCTCCTTATCTGTCTTAATCTCGTTCAACCTCTCTGATACGTACGCGCACACACCTTTCCAGACTAACATAAACATGTCCAGATGGCTTTCCTTCCAGAGATCTAGCCTATCCTAATCCCTAAATTACATTAAATGTTTGTTTATTCACTAGGGATATTTTCCTGAACATTTTCAACTGTTAATTCACACGTTTACCTAGAATTGTAGTTGTTTCTTTACACTGTGTGTAGTGTATACATTTTTGTGCAAATTTTACATTGTATATAATTCCCTATGCTCTCCCACTAACATTGAACTTTTGGAGAAGTGTGTTCTGCGCACTGTGTCTTTTTTACCCACCGAATAAACACTCCTAGACTCCCACATCTTTTTTCACAGACCTTTGTATCTGTGAGTGGGGTGCAATAGTGAGTACTTTTGTTTTGCTTGTGCATCTAGGGCCCGCCCACATTTTAATTTCAAATTCAGAAGAAAGTGCCCACATTTAACTTCAAGTGAGTAGATGGAGATTTAGCTCATGCTCAGCTGCTTAAATCTAGGCAGAACATAATTTATGATTAAAGCAATTAATCCCGTTCTCTGTAAAATAATGGTTTTCCTCATGTACTTATCTCTCAATCGTTGTTTTCCCTGTAGCCGCCGGTGTTGAACGAAGGGGCTGGAAACCGCAAGTTCAAATGCACCGAGTGTGGGAAAGCCTTCAAATACAAGCACCATCTGAAGGAGCACCTCCGCATCCACAGTGGTAAGTAGCCAAGTGTCAGTGGTCACCATTTTTTAAGGTTTTGAAATAAATATTTGATGACCAATGATTTTACGTCAGCAAAGCAAGTAACTTTTCTTACTTCTATCATGTATTGCATGTCGGTATGACTATTTTCATTGTCATTGTATTAGTTATTCAGTAACAGATTTGGTCTTTTAAAAAGGATGATTGACTTGCATTAGGCTTAATTTGTGTGTCATATTAAATCCAGTGTTTACTTCTTATATGAAGAACTTGAAACTGAGCGTGTTTGAGTCAGAGCTTGTTTTAATTCTCTCCTATTTTTTCCTGCTCAGGTGAGAAGCCATATGAATGCTCCAACTGTAAGAAGCGCTTCTCTCACTCCGGCTCTTACAGTTCACACATCAGTAGCAAGAAGTGCATTGGCCTCATCTCTATAAATGGACGGGTACGACATGGGGTCGGCACCAAGTCTGGCTCTTCCCCAAACTCTGCCGCTTCATCGCCAGGCAGCCCTGCCTTGGCTCAGCTAAGGAGCAAACTGGAAAACAGCAGGTGCACTGGTCTCCAGGACCCATTAGCCCACCCTGATATAAAGGCTGAGCCCATGGACTTCATTTTTGGAGAATTTGGAGGACCTGGGGGTTTTATTAATGGTACTGGCCATGGGGGGAGCCCCCTAGGGATGCACAATTCGCCACAGAACCCCTTGCAGCACTTGGCTATGAGACTGGATTCACATACATTAGGCTACCCAGGCTTGAGCAATAACCTAACTAAGGTTCAGCGGGTCCTCCAGATTGTCGACAACACTGTGTGCCGGCAGAAGTTGGACAGCAACTCTGAGGAGACCTCCAAGTTGAGGGCCTACAGGAAGGACCTGGGATCCCAGATGGAAGAGCACAAGCTGGCTCTGGCCTCCCAGGCTGGATTTCATGGGGTTGGACACAACAGTCCTAGCAAGAGCATTATTGACTACACTTTGGAGAAGGTCAACGACGTCAAAACCTCCCCACAGAGCCTAACTGAAGATGCAGAAAAAAGGGCTCTTGACATTAAGAAAGAGCGGCCCAGTCATATAATTGGTGCCTTTTCAGATGAGAAGGCCCAGGAGAGAGATGGACAGTACACATCATTCTCATGCCAATACTGCAAGGAGTCATTCAATGGCCCTATTCCCTTGCACCAGCATGAGCGCTACCTTTGCAAGATGAATGAAGAGATAAAGGCAGTCCTGAAACCTAATGAAAGCTTACCTGTCAGCCGTAGAGGAGTGTCTGGGTTAGAGCAACAGCGTGTTATAGTATCCTCTTCTATGCCAGATAGAAATACATCTAGTCCAATCAACCTGTTTAAAGATCACTTGTCAGTACTGAAAGCTTTCGGTGCCATGAATTCTGAGCCCAGCTCAGAGGAACTGAGAAAGATCTCCATTGCAGTTGGTCTCCCTCAGGAGTTTGTAAAGGAGTGGTTTATTCAGTGGAAAGCTCAGTCTCACCATGGCATGTCCAGGAAAAGGTCTCCGCCTCCTGAATGGGGCAATGGGGACAGCAACCATGGTTTGTCTAGAGAATCAGCACTTGCAAGATCACCTGCTTCCATTGGCCAGTATAGTGACTCAACAGCAGAACTCCAAGGTACTACCAATGGTGAAACTGGGCACCGGCTATCCAAACATCACCAGTTACCAAGCATAAGACACATAAATGAAAAACTAGTTGACTCAGTGGACCACTTGAGAGGCGAGACACCCTCACCCCTGAATCTTTCTTCAACATCTTCAAAACACTCTCACAGCAGCTCCTATACCCCTACAAGTCTTACCTCTGAGGATGCCCATGGTGAACCTCTAGATCTGTCATTGCCAAAACATCTCTCCAAATCTGACAGGAAGCCTAAGCCAAATGGTTTCAACATGGATGGTAATGGTGACCCTGCTATACGAGAACAGGGAACAGAACCTCTGGACTTAGCTCACATCAAGAAGGAGTTCAATGGCTCTAACAGTGTGGGCAACGAAAACCAGCTAGACAAAAGTTCTAGCCCAATGTTTGGCATCAACCCTTTCAGTGGAGGTCCAATTTATACCCCGCTTCCACCACATGGAGCATTCCCTCCATCTACTTTCATGTCCCCAGCACAGGCCAGCATCCCAGCACTAAGGCCTTACCCAGGACTTGACCCTATGGGCTTCCTTCCACACATGGCTTACACATACGCGGCAGGGGCGGCCACCTTTGCTGAGATGCAACAGCGACGGAAATACCAGCGGAAACCAGGCTTCCAGGTAAATTATGCTAATATTGCTGTCAGAGGATAACTGCAACATTTTTTCTTGTATTTTCATTTTTTCACAAAGTTAATTTGTGCTGAAAATTTGAATAATCTTTTGTAATATGTGACTCAGCTTCAAATAAATAAATAAATAAATACATTTACACAGCCATTAAATATCCATGTTTTAAGTGAGATATTGAGAATAGCTCTTAATATCTTTGTTTACTTTGTGTTCTACTGCTAACCTGTTGGTGAAACATAACCTACTTAAAGCAATTTCATGGTCATTGAAAAGCCAATATGTTGCCTTTTTGGAGGTCTTACACATGTTCAAGAGATAAACTCTGCCCAGGGATCAAACAGACGTTGTCTCCCTTAAGGTGACAAGTGTGGATTTCTGTGCTAAAAGTCTTAAATCTGTCTCTCTTTCAGGGGGAGCTGCTGGACAGCACAGGGGACTATTTGTCAGGGCTGGAGGACCTGACAGACAGTGAGTTGCTGCTTGCCCGGAAGAAGATTAAGAAGACCGAAAGTGGTATGTACGCGTGTGACTTGTGCGACAAAACATTCCAGAAGACCAGTTCCCTCCTAAGACACAAATATGAGCACACAGGTATATCACATTTAGACAATTCTTTTTTTTAACCCTCACCCCAAGTTATCTCTTTTGTTTTTTTTTTCTTCTTTCTTACATCATTTATCTTCTGTTATACCCCCATTTTATCTTGTTTTCTGTATATTTATTTGTCCGTTTAAAACCATGAACACCGAAAAATTGTCTGATTCCTTTTGACAGGCTTTTAATAGAGATCCGTTATTTAAGGTTTGATTTAGCTTAGGTGTAGTAAATCATTTTCGGGCAACTGAACGCTCTGTGGTAAGCAACAGACTTTCAAGGGATTTCAGTCCAGCCTATTACTTCTGTATTGCTTAAATGCAATATATTGATCGGTGATAGAAATGGAAGCCTGTCATGTACAGAGTTTACAAATCATGCTAGCATTTAACAGTAAGCCAGGTGCATACATGTGTGTGTGGCATTTCGATGGCACGGCATGACCTCCCCTCCTGGGGACTCCTCTCTTTCACAGGCTTGCATCATACCTCATTCACATTCCTCCCCAGGAATGCAGGGTGGGGAATCTGCTCTCTCGTTTATTTTTGAACTTGATGAGGGAAGGTGGGTGGGGGGGACATCTCAAGCATGGCAGCTATGGAAGGTGCTGCAGGCATTCCGGTGCTCTCCATGGCCAAGAATACACTACATGTGTTCAAAGATGATAGCCAATGTGTGCATGGGATGTGTGTGCGTAAGTAAAAATGGGGTTACAGCTGAAAATGCCAAATGCTTCGCCATTGATTAGACTTACTGTATTTCCATGTGCTCAAGAGTCACAGCAGCTCCTGCCAAAGGACTTGGTGAATGAATACAGTGGAGGGGAAGTTTCTTCCTCCCTCGCCCCCATTACAGTATCACGAGGGAGCTGTCTGACCTAAGCATTTTATAATCAGGAGACATGATGTCATAAAAAGCATGCTCCATCAAGGATGCTGACTGCCTCGATTTCACCTTGTGCAGTATGCTGTGATAATCACCTGATCTCCTTGGCTGCATTCAGCGAGGTCATGTACAACCTCAGAATAGCTCATCAGGATCATGGCTTCCCTCTTGACTCCTTATCCTGTTTATGGCATAAAATCAAAAATAAACCCTGTTGTGTGTTCACAGTGAAACCAATTTATGTTTTTTTTTTTTTTTTTTTTTTTTTTTGGCATGCACTTAATAGTCAATCTCACAAAGGAGGGTTTGTTAATAATAATAATAATAATAATAATAATAATAATAATAATAATAATAATAAAAACAATAGGTCAAAATTTGTTCAAGATCTTCTATCACTTGAAATATTTCATTGTGGTGTTGCATTCTATAGCATCAAATTAATTCTTTTGGATTAACTGTAGCACACTGACACAAGTTTTACTATCACCCACAAAGCAATACCTGAGCAACACATTTGCTGTAATGTTTGATTTGCTGTGATACCACACTGACCTCTTGGCTTTTCTCTTTCCTTGTGTGTCTGCAGGAAAGCGGCCTCACCAGTGCCAGATCTGCAAGAAGGCCTTCAAGCACAAGCACCATCTAATCGAGCACTCGCGCCTGCACTCAGGCGAGAAGCCCTATCAGTGTGACAAGTGTGGCAAGCGCTTCTCGCACTCGGGCTCATACTCGCAGCACATGAACCACCGCTACTCCTACTGCAAGAGGGAGGCTGAGGAACGTGAGGCTGCCAAGCAAGAGAGCCACGAGAACGGTGGCTTACTGGAGCCCACGGAGCTGCTGATGCACCACGCTTACCTAAAGGGACTTGCGCCACTGAGATTTTCTGATCCGGAAGAGCAGGGCGAGGACATGATGCGAGGAAGCACTATCTTGAGAGACGGCACAGAGAATAGGGCTAGGGAGGCAGAGAAGGTGTACCCGGAAGTGACGGACAGACGAGAGGCAATGTTCAGGGAGGAGGAGGAGGAAATGGAAACGGAGGAGGATAGGTTAGAGAGCCAAAGCCTGGATGGTATGGCAAAAGATGAGAAAGAGAACGATGCGTCAGGAGGAACGGAAGATGAGAGCTCGGAGGAGAGGAAGGCGGAGAGCAAGACAGATGGCGAGGGCGAGAATGATGATGCCGATTAACTACTGCGATTTGGATTAAGCTTCCAGTGTTGTTGTGTTTTGTTTTTTTTTTTTGTCTTTTGCTTGTATTGTTTGCTCCTTCCCTCGCATTGAGGGACTTTGAGCCAGATTCACTTTTGTGACCCACTGCCATGTCTTGGTTATTCAGTATTGTACTCTAAGACATAAAGAGTGGCATTGTCCATGGTCCAAAAATGCAGGCATCAAACTGGGTGGGACAGTTCGAGAGTTCACATTATGCAAAAACAAAAGTGACGATGATCTATGTTATAATAAGAGAACCAACGGAAAGGTTTCACCGGTGTACAGAGTGGAACGTGAAGGCTGTGTGGTGCTTATTTCCATAACCCCTGTGTTTTTATTGTGGTCACAGCACAAGCCTCGAATTGCACTCTGATGAATTACTACATTAAATAATAATTGTAAAAAAAAAAAAAATTTTAGAAAAGAGTAAGCATTGCGTATATGTACATATTACTGCGCTTGAAGTCGCAGTAGCGTGTCAGTGTTACGTTTTTGTCTATCACTTACTGTGATATCCTTGTTTTTACCTTTTCTTTCCTGACCTGCCACATGTTTACTTTGGATCACATTATGGCTTTTTTTTATGAAGCGTCTTTATCAAAATAATAATACCTGTATGGTTCTATAAAAAATTACAAAGTCTTAAAAAGAGGGACTAAAGACGGCAGTTACGATGAAGGCTCCACTGTGCGAGGCTTTGTCGAGCACCCCTGTTTTGTTTTTTCATTAGAGAAAAGCCTTATATGCAAACCCCTTCACCTGTGTTTTCTGCAAGTGCCATCCTTGTAAAGTGTACCGTGGAGTCAGTGTGTGTCCTGCATACACCTGCTTAAGTATTACAGAAGAAAATTAAAACATCCACCTTTTTATTTGAATTACCTTCATCAGTATTAGTATAGCTAGACTTCCTAGTTTACATATTGTTTGTGCAATTTTCTGTACTTTTTTTTTTTTTCTCCAAGACTATCTTTGTCAGTATTACCATGGTTTGTTTTGTTCAATACAAAATCCAATTATTTTTTATTTTAAACTACCATTTTATTTATGTGACTCATTTTATAATTCCTAATTATATTTATTTCATACTGTAGTGTACAGTATTATAGTTCCTTGTTATAGATATATTTTAGTAAAATGGATCCTGACAAGTGAATATCGGAACAAATTTTACATTAAGAGAGCATTTATTGTATCTGGAACAATTACTGTTAATTGTTCTACTTACTTAATGTACCTGATGAAGGAGATTCTACAATTTGGGAAATTTTGATACAATATTGTGAAAACACTGTATTTTTGACTGAGAAGAAGAAAAAAAAAAATTCCACTTTATTCATCTGTTTTTCTTTTTTAGCTAAAGAGATGAAGGTTGTCTGTGGTCAATGGGATTCTTGAAATGTCTGTTGAATTATAATTTAATTTTTTTGATTTGTATTTTCTCTTGGAAATGACCTTGCTCGAATAAACGTAGCCCAATTTAATTTTCAATGCCTGTGTCATGCTTCACTGAGGATGAAATTCCTGTATAAAATATAATGTATAATGTAAACGTCATAGATACCATGTCCAATATAATGTATGCAGCTATTTTTTTTTCTCAAATTAAATTAATTTGAAGGAGCTTTTACCTTTAACATGAAATATATACATTTTGGATAGTCTAGAATATCAGAGGTTTTCTCTGTGAATGATGTCAGGTTTGGGCTATATTAACACTGACTTCAGCATTTGCTCAACTCAGCCAAAGAAGAAATTTCACCCAAAATGTAATGTCAAGGCATCGTTTCTCTTCCAGCACATTGAGGTCAAGAAGTTCAGCTACATACAGAGAGTATGGTGCCATAGAATACACATTATCATTATGTCCATATACATACAGTACATTCTCCCCAGCAATTACCCATTTGGTACTTTTATTTATTAACACCTGAAAATTAAAGTAACATTATAAGTAGAATCATAACATTTTAGCAATTCATACTTTCCTTGACATATTTCGGTAAAATTAAGATTCACTATTAGATTGATTTAAAGATTTTCTTGCCTTCTGCGCAGTGAGGTTCCTCTCAATCAGTTTTAAAGTAGTGTGTTAACTAACTAGGTTGTAGTAATAATAATAATAATAATAATAATAATAATAATAATAATCACATTACCTGACTGTTGTAAACGTCAATAAATTACATAATCTTTTTAATGACCAGTTACAAAATTTAGAGATTCTGTCTTGTGCTGTTAAAATGAGTAAATCTCTAATAACTATCTACATAGTCATTTGTAAGAGGGTGAAAAAGTAGCATGTTATTTCAGAAAGAATTTCTCTGGTGATATTTTGGTTTACTTATTACTTTTTTTCAGTGATATTGCGATATTGACCAACAAGCCCGTTTAAAAGCTAGCTACAACCTCCATCTATCTATCCAAACTCCATGCACACAGGGCAGAGGCGGGAATCAAACCCCCGACCCCTACACAGGGTCGCGGAAGCCTGGAGCCTATCCTGGACAGGGTGCCAACCCATCACAGGGCACAATTGCACACACACTCACACACCCATTCAAAAACTGTGGACAATTTGGAAATGCCAGTCAGCCTACAGCTCATGTCTTTTGTACTGGGGGAGGAAACCAGAGTACCTGGAGGAAACCCCCGAAGCACAGGAAGAGCATGCAAACGCCACACACACAGTGCGGAGGCGGCAATCAAGCCTCGAACCCCGGAGGTGGGAGGCAAATGTGCTAACCACTAAGCCACTGTGTCCACCTAGCTACAACCCCATTCATTTTAAGTAAATCATTAGAAAGTCGGTACTGTCTTCGTGTCAGTAGCATGAATGCTAGTTAACCACATTTTATATATAGTGGGTATAGAAAAGAATCGCCCCCCTTTAAAATAATCACATTTTGTTGCTTTTCAGCCTGAAATGAAGACGGACACAGTTTTTGTTTTATCCAGCTGTATTTACTCAGTGCTTATAACATCCAAGTGAAAGATATAACACCAACATGTCAGAAAAAAATTTTAAAAATTAAAAAACAGAATCACTGAGTTGGAAAAAGGATCACCCCCTTGCTTTAATTTGCCTTAATTTTTCAATTACAGCCTTTAGTCTGTTGGGATATGTCTCTACTAACTTTGCACATCTAGACTTTGCAATATTTGCCATTCTTCTTTGCAGAACTGCTCAAGTTCAGTTAAATTTGATGATGACCGTTTGTGGACTACAGTCTTCAAGTCATTCCACAGATTTTCAGTGGGGTTTAAGTCTGGGCTCTGACTAGGCCATGCAAGGACATTCACCTTTTTCTCCTTCAACCACTGTGTGGTCAGTTTTGCTGTGTGCTTTGGGTCATTGTCATGTTGGAAGGTAAACCTTCTTCCCATTGACAACTTTCTGGCAGAGGGCAGCAGATTTTCCTCAAGAATTTGACGGTATTTTGCCCCATACATTTTCCTTCTATCCTGACAAGTGCTCCAGTCCCTAGTGCAGAGAAACACCCCCATAACAGGATATTACCACCTCCATGCTTTACTGTAGGAATGGTGTTATTTGGATGGTGAGCTGTATTGGATTTCCACCAGACATATCGTTTGGTGTTGAGGCCAAATAATTAATCTGACCATAACACCTTTTTCCATGTGGCCTCAGAATCTTCAAGGTGCGTTTTGGCAAAGCTCAGCCGTGGGTGGCTTTTTTCTTGCAACCCTCCCATACAAGCCACATTTGTGGAGAATTTGTGACATTGTTGTCACATGCACACAATGACCACTCTGTCATAAATTCCTGCAACTGCTTCAGAGTTGCTGTAGGCCTCGTGGTAGCCTCTATGACCAGTTTCCTTCTGGCTCTTTCATCCAGTTTGGAGCGATGTCCTGATACAGGGAGGGTCTGTGTTGTACCAAATACCTTCCACTTCTGAATAATAGACTTCACTGTGCTTCTAGGCATCGATAAAGCCTTTGAATTTTTTTTTGTATCCATCTCCTGACTTGTGCCTGTCCACAACTTTATCCCGGAGGTCTTTTGACAGTGCCTTGCCACCCATAGTTGATTGCTTGCTTCAGCTGCTCTACAAAATGCTCCAGGAAAGCTCTTTTCATGCTGAGCTAATCAAAATGACCACAGCTGAACACAGTTGAAAGTCAAAAGGAAAATAAGAAGCAAGTGCAACAGCCAAAGTCTCCAGAAGAACTGTGGGTGGTTCTGCGAGATGCTCAATAAAACTCACCAGCTCATTTCCTTATAAAACTGCACAATTGTTTTTTTTTTTTTTTTTTTTTTTTGAAATGTAGAAACATTTAGTTTCATTATTTTGAAGGCATCTTTGCTCTACAGCATTTCTTTGCATGTGCCTAAAACTTTTGCACAGTACTGTATATATACACATATAAAATATATAACCATATATGATATAAAGCAGAGTTTTAATAGGAGAACACAGTTAGAGAAATAGAAGGGAACGTGATTACTCCCTCTGCCGACGTAGCTCGGGTGACGTCAGCGCGCAGGCAGGCGCGCTAGCACGTACGCGCGCACGCACGCACGTCCGCCAAAAGGACGACGGGACTTTGAGGACGAGGTAAATATGAATCTCGCGCTGTGCCGTTAGCATGGTTTTTTTTTTTTTTTTTTTTTTTTTTGTTCACGCTGATATTAGACATTGTCTTGTCGAATACCCGGCTCTGTCTGTAAAAAAATATATATTCTTCAGTGAACATGTGTATGGTATACGGTAATGTATAAGTACCGATATTAGCTTAGTAGCTAGTTAACGGAGTAACGTTTTAACGTCAAACCTGTGGCTGAGTGCCACATCTGTGTGTGCTACATGGATAGGTGCACTACATAGGGCGACTTCAGTACAGCCCATTCAGTACCTTATATATGCGGATGAGTTGTGTACGTGCTGGTTAAACGCTTTGCAGTTATATTCGGCTCTGACATGCTAAACAGCCAAAAACAAACAACAACAAAACGCTGCTGTGTTGAAGCCTGTACACTGACTTTACAAAAAATATGTCTACTACAGTATATTTGAGCTGAATTTAACCTCGAAAAGCAGTTTTAGCTTTAATTTAAAAGTATTTACACCCATATCTGGTGAACATTGTAGGAATTACAGCACTTTTCATATGTGGTCTGCTAGGGCTGGGTGATATAGTGATATAATATCGATATCGTGATAAATGATTACATGATATACTTTTCAGAGATTTTTAATACTTCCGAATTAAATGGCGCTGAATGGATGCTGTCGATTTTGACGTGAATTTATTGTAACTTAAGCTTCTTTGACTTCTTTGTAGGCATTAAAGAAAAGTATCGTCAAACTCAGTTTAACGTTTATTTTTGTTTATTTTACAGTTTGTTAGCTAAATCATATATCACGATACGTATCGTGTGTCGTAGAAATGTCCTCAAGTATCGTGATATGATGTTTTTTGTTATATTGCCCAGCTCTATGGTCTGCCTTTTTTTTTTTTAAATCATTGTAAAAGTAATAAATGAACATAATCATAAATTTAATTGTCATTTTTAAAACTCTGTTTCAAATCCACTTTAGTTAAGAACTGTGAATATTTTTTTTTTTTTTTGGATTGCTTGTGATTTGTTTCAATAATGTCTCATGATATTAAATTCCTTAATCACTGAAACAGTCTCTCTCTCACACACACACACACACGCACACACACACACACACACACACACACACACACACGCACACACACACGCACACACACGCGCGCTTGCGATGGCTCTCGAAAAAGTATTCATGTTTCCAGATCTTTGGAAATCGGCCCTTCTCTGTTAACACATACTGCGTCCCAATTCGTATACTATCCGTCCTGAATAGTATCCGAGATGCCTCAAATCGTTGAAACGGGTATCCCAAAGGTATCTGGATGGTCTACTGTTTCCGGTAGATTTTCAGAGTGTGGATCCGTGGACACTTTTTCCATCTAATATTACCCACAACTCCTTTCACGAGGGAGGAGGAGGAGTTTTGTGACGGTTTGCTTCACCGAATTCAACCTGCAAACATGGCGGTCGAGTGTAACGTCGGTGATGCGTCTTCAGTGTTTGAAGTGTAAGAACTTAAATGTTAAGCACTAAATATAAATAATAGTAAATCGAGGAAATGGTAAATAGTATAAGTTATATAAGGAACAGTGAACGAAGGAAAGCTGAAATGCAGCGAGGAGAGTGTTTGCGGTGACTGTGTGCGTAACTAGGCAACAACGCTCTCCTCCGTTACATCATGTTAGTATGTCCTAGTAGTGTTACATACTTTTAGTGAATAGTAGGCGAATTGTCAGGAGGCCGGGGCCTGACTGGACCCCCTGATGTAGGTGAATAAGGTTGTAGGAATTGAATTAACGAGAAGAAAGTGTGTCACAAAGCAGAGCGCTGTTCCCACCCCGAAGTAGATTATTTTCCAGTAACAACACGTCTTGAAGTGTTTTATTTCTCTTTCACCACAACAAATTTGTAACAATGACATTTTTATGGTTACGTTATATATCAACTATGAAGTTATTCCCTCACCAACCTCTCTTTTCCTGTCTTTCTGGAATTGAAGTCGTCACGTAAAATTTTCTGTCAAGTTACACTTTGTTACCGCTGACTGTTACAATGCTCTAACACTGGAGACTCCTTTTAAAAATGCGAAATAAATGGATCCTCATGAACGACTACACACTTATTTAAAAAAAAATCAGTTTTTATAATGGATACATATAACTGTACATTACTGTAGAGACAGGATTTCGAGGAGTTTTTTTTTTTTGGGATTGCTGTTGCTTGGTTCTGCTGCGGCTTTTTTCAAAATCGTCCATGCAGCTTGCGGAGATTTTTGTGCGGGAAACTCCTTGAATTGGCGAAATCGCGATCGCATGAAATAGTTTTGCGCGGTCTTCTGCAGCGACGGTTGTCGGTAAATGAGACCTTTTAGCCGCACTCACGCTGAATGCGTGTTTTGCGATGACGTCACACGACGCGTCTTGGCTCAGATCTGCGGTGATTTTGCATTTATTTCTGCGATCACAAAACCGTGAAACCCCGGAGGGACTTGGCTGAGATAAACCTGCGACCTGAACTACAGCCAGCACTGCGATGGAAAATGAATCGACACCTTCGTTAGTTCAACAGCGCTTTGGTATAATTAGTCATCGTTTATCAGTTTGTGGAAAGACCCAGAAGGTGCACGTGTCTAATTAATTAGTGTCCGTGTGTGTTCGCAGTGTTGTACCGGATATGATGCACACTAGTCTGATCCACCTCCTAAATAACATCTGGACAGATGTTGGTGGTCTTGTACCGGTCCCTTTCTGCTGATACAAAGGCATCTACAGGGTCGGTTCAACTGATAAGATGATGAGATGAAACGAGAAACTCTATATATATCAGAGCTCAGTTAGATAATTACCCAGTTCTCGAAGAAGGCCGCGCTTACCGATACCAGCCACCAACTTCAGATCATCCTGTAATACATTTGAGATAGCTGCGACTAGAATTGTGAGTTTCCTCACACAGTAGATTGTAAGATCTGGCCCCAAAAGCTTCAGGGCACGATTCGAAAGTAGTCTCGGATGTTATCACGTTGTATACTTTATGGAAATTAGCGCGGTATTTTGCATTATGCAAATTGAAAGTGGGCATAAACCTGTGTGCGTTTCTCGCTATGACTCATACTGAGATAATCAGTGTGACTTCTGAGTGTCCTGAAGGCAGAGCGCACCAAAGAAATCAACAGTCATTAAGACTGGCACACTTTCTTAAAAAATAACTGTGTCATAATGTCATAAGTGCTTGCGCCACTAACTTGGGTGCTTGGATGGTGCTCGTCTGGCTTGTGAAGTACTTTGGATAAAAGCGTGTGTGAAATGAGTGAATGAGAAACATAACAGAGAGAGTTAGAGAGAGGACAGAAAGTTGCAGCGTCGGATACGTTGTAACGGGTCCTCCGGAGGTTAACGAGCGGCGACTTGATAGACGAAATGTCAATAAATGATTTTGAAGCTACAGATTTGTTTAAATCTGTTTAGAAAAGTACATTCGCAATATTAATGATCAAAGTTATAGTCACTTCCTGTGTGTTATATTTATCTAAGAAGAGAAGGGAGAATGTGTAAATAAATGGTATATACACAGTGTTTCAGATATTCACTGTTTGAATTTTGACAGAATAATAATAGTAATAATAATAATAATAATAATAATAACTTTTCAAATGTTTATGATCTACTTTTAGTCTATAGAAGCACATTTTCATTTTATTTTTACATTTCCGGGTGCAATTTTGGAAAAATTAATTCATGTCACAAATATATTAAAAAAAAGAATAAAGTATATGTCCTAAAAGGGACATTACAATAACAAATCAATAAAATCAGTAATATCTGATCATAAAAAAATAGTTTCAATAGATGCGATTCAGTTAGATTCAGCTTTACTGTCATTGAGCAGAGTACAAGTGCAAAGCCAGCGAAGTGCAGTTTGCTTCTAACCGTCTAATAAGTGTGTAGTGAAAAAAGGAGATAATGACTTAGGGTGGTAGTTAAGTGCAAAAGCCATGGTGTGTGTACATGAGCCATGGATTAAAGTCATCAGTTAGTTATGAGTTAGTTGGACGCCGTTGCACGCTACATCACTTTAGACTAAAAACACATTTAATGGAACGTTAAAGCAGGGAAAACCTCATAAGTACGAGGACTCTTTACGATACACTACACTGTTGGCCTCATGATATTCGCGTGCGTAATATTTTGGTTTGTAATCGTTCTATTGTGGTCAATGTGAGAAACAGTGGAAATACAAGGTCCCAGGTTGAATCATGCTTATTATGAATCAGGGCAAAGTGGCAGGACTCTGTATGAGAATTTAACGGGTTTAAAAAAAAAAAAAAGACTGAACTTGAGCTCATGTCATGGACCATGTGCATTATGACGTGTTGCGCTGAAGCGTAGCGTTTCTTAGCACACACAGTATGCTATATTTGAATAAATGTTACGCGTCAAGTCATCCTTTGAAGAGCCCAAAAAGAGTCGGTTCATAAATTCCAGGAACTGAAACGTAAGAGTCAAATCTGAAGCTCTGGAGTCGATTAAAAGCACAGAAACCGATTCACTTCGCGCCAGCACACGGCGAGTTAAATTAATTTAGCATCAAAGTGTTTGAGTTACTAAAAGATAAGCAGTGGATATTTATTTTGGGATTTATTTGTCTGGTCAGAATTGAACAATTAGGGCTTGAAATTACATTGGCGCAGAACCAGTAGAAAACGTACAGAATGCCGTCACCTTGTGTTACTTTGAGTGTCTGGTTTGTTCGACATGAGCACTTGATAATATTCTCATGCTGTGACAGATTATCTGATAAATGTCATTAATGTCAGTTGTATTGCAAGTTAGTGATCTGTTATTTAATTAAGCCTAGTTAAAGTCCCCACGGAGTGCCCACGAAGCTCGGCATTATTCGATGTGTTGACGTAATTTCCACCGAAACAGGATGGCAGGGCGGGACATATCGGGTGGCTCCTCCCCCTTTGTAAATAGCCAATAGCGTTTAGTCACCTCACAGCCCGGGCTAAGGCATGCTTGACAGTTAGTACCATGGATATTTATAACGTTGGGGGCGGGACACTTCAGATTCTAGAGTGCATTTGATTGGACAGAAAATCTGATGAGAAGCTGAAGTACAGAATGATGTCATCAAAATCGCCGATCCGTATTGGTGGTAGAGAGAGACTGTAAATTTTGAATGCATATATTCTTCTAAATGCGAATTTTGTCATTGTTTTGGAGCAAACTAGCTTATAGACAACCTTAAGGCTGACATATTCATACTAAAAGCGTTAGAAAAAAAAAAAAGATTGTCGTGGGGATTTTAAGAAAGAGTTCTGTAGTAGTAGTATTAGTTGATGCCGCAAAAATTAAAAATATTTTGAAATAAGGAATTTTGGTATTTAATATATATCTTTTTAAATAATCCAACTAATCAAAACAAACAAAGCTGAAAGATTAATCAGTTAGCAAAATAATTGTTAGTTGCAGTCCTGCATTACATAATACATGTGTCAGCTTTCCAACAATTTTGCACACTTACTGTGAATCTCACGCGGTTTAATATTAGCAGACTATGTAGGTTGCAGAGACGAGCTGGTGTACTAATATGTGTATCGGAAGAAATGACAGATAAATATCAGCAAAAACATTACCGTGGGAGGGCTGTAATGAGTTTATTATTACATTTTTTAATAGGAAAAAATACTTTTCCTGTTAAACATCCAACTTCTATAGATTTACCTCATTCCAGACCACCTCCTTAACACCGTGTCAGTAAAATCTTATCTCTCATGCTTCACTGTACGAGGTATCCGAAAGGTCAGAAACCAGCGAGAAGATCTCACATTTTCGGATACCCTGTACTTATAGTTAACTTGCGTGAGTGAAAATTCTTCTGGACACCTGACCATCACACCTCATATGTGTTCCTTCCCCGAACTGTTCCCACAACGTTGGAAGCACATAATTGTATAGGATGTCTTTGTAAGCTGTAGCTTTACAATTTCCCTTCACTGGAACTAAGGGGTCAAGTCCAAACCTGTTCCAGCATGACAACGCCCCTGCGCACAAAGCGAGCTCTATGAAGACATGGTTTGCCAAAGTCGGAGCGGAAGAACTCGAGTGTCCTGCACAGAGCCCCGACCTCAACCCCACTGAACACCTTTGGGATGAACTGGAACACTGAATGCACCCCGACATCGGTGCCTGACCTCACTAACGCTCTTGTAGCTGAATGAACACAGATCCCCACAGCCACGCTCCAAAATCTAGTGGAAAGCCTTCCTAGAAGAGTGGAGGCAAAAGGAGGGACTAAATCTGGAATGGAATGTTCAACAAGCACATGGTCAGGTGTGTACACACCTTTTGGCCATATAGTGTATGTTTTGCTTTGACTAATGTTAAGGTTACATATGCCTTAATGTTGTTATGATTACAACTGTCACCATTGCTTTAGTTACACGGTGCTAATTTCAATCATGGCATGGTGGTGCGGTGGGAAGTGATTCTTCCTGTGTGATTACTGTGATTTAAGGTGATTACTGTCTGTGTGGAGTTATGAACGTTCTCTCCCATGTTCATACTTAGGGTCCTCTGACCTCCCAAAAACTTGACAATAGGTGGATCGGCTGCCCCGAAGTGCGATTGCGTATGTGATGTCCAGGTGTCCCATCCAGGGTGTTTTTCCACCTTCCAGAAATGGGCTCTGGACCCACCCACTTTATCCCCAGATCAGGATAAAGCATGAAATTCATGTGCATTTTTAATAACCTCTAATAATACATTAAAAAAAAAAAATACAGTTTTTAAGATTCTTTAAAAAATTAACATCAACAGCTACTTTTCTTTAATTTATTTATTTAATGCTCAGAAAAGTGTATTGTGACAAACTATTGATATTATATGGTCATATTGCACGGTCTTTTTTTATCTTTTATAGTCTCAAATAGTCTAACATTAAATCTTCCAAAATCGAAAGATATTGTATATTGTTTAGAGAATAACTAGATCTGTGTTTGGTGTAGCACTGCTCTATGCTTCACTATTCTTCATGTTCCTTTACGTAGACATTACTATTAATGGCTTATCGACACTGAATTGTGTGGCTTATCGAATCCACATCCATGACCTCACCGATTGCGTAAGATATTTACGTTGTGTTTAGAGGAGCAGCATGATGTTGATGAACTGCTTACACTGGTGTTGTAGTGATATGCGTCATATTTTTTTTAAGCAGGCCGCTGTGAAGGTCACAGACTAGCTCACTTTGTTTCCTGTGACATTTACACTAAACAGCAAACGAACAACAGACATCACAACAAAGCTGCAATGCAGACTCTTGCATGATCTTTGTCCCACATAATTCCACCAACAGTGGCGGTCATGCTCCGACATAAAGTGCTCACTCAGTCCAGCATTAATGCCTTTTAGAGCTCATGCAGTTTGCACAGTAACAGCGTCTGGTTTGTTAACATCAGTCGTACACCTGCTGTGTAAATTATCACGGTTCTGGAATCTTCACATTTTATATGTATGTGATTAGGGCTGGGTCAAATGATGATATAATATCAATATCGTGATAAATTATAGATATAGCACGTCAGGGCTGGACGATACAGCGTTATAATATCGATCAGTGGTGATAAATTGTTACAATACGATTTTCTGAGATATTGTGATTGTTGTTAAATTTAATTGTAAATTTAATTACAAGTTGACGAATCAACTGCATCTGATTTGACTTAAAAATGTCGTACTTAATCTTTAAAATTGTAAAATGTTTATATAAAAAAAAACTTTATAGATTTGTAATGGTTTTTTTTTTGTTTTTTTTTTTCCTCTCCAGTATTTTTTGTACATTTCGTATAGTCCCATGGTTGAAAACAGTTACTACAGTAGAGTTAGTGACATATAAAGTGAGTGTGGCTTCTTCCTGATCTGTTTCCACCATCTGTTTGGTCATATTGTGTCCAGAATGTCACTTACTGGATATTAATTTCTTGTTTATAGAATTGTTATAAACAATAAAATATAAATAATATAAAAGCAGCTTCGCACTCGCAGCCGATATTATAAACGTAACGTATCATAGAAATGTCCTCTAGTATCGTGATATGATATGTTTTGTTATATCGCCCAATCCTTTATGAGACGATGCAGCAGCAAAACCAAAAACACCAATTTCGGGAAACATGTCAATATTAAATAAATAATAAATAAAACGACAACAGAGAGGCTTGATTCTTACTGAACATGTTGGTGTGTTTATGATTTTAGTTGTTTAGTGTTTGGGAAGAGTAACATTAAAATGATATTTAATATCTTGTACTATAGCATCTTTTCCCTAATCCATACTTCAGCACGGTTCCGAATCAGATTGGATTTCCCGATGTAACCATCACTGCTGTACACGTCTGCAAGTGTGTGGTGATTAGCATGTATGCATTCGTATGTAATTACAGCCCTGCTCTCCTTCAATAGCCCCTCACTGATGATTAGCGTTCACACAAAGCCTCTGATGTAGTGAACGGCGACGCGCCGACTCGTGTCTTCTATTAAATGGAGGAGAAGACACTTTTCTCAGCACTTCGCTCCGCTTCAGAGCTTAATCCGTGGAAAATGTGAGCTTTTCCGTGCTCTTATAAGGCGAGATCAAAAGTGTTTGGAAACGCTCCGCGTGCCCTTCATTCGGCGTGTTGAACCCGACAGAAATGTCAGCGCCAGTCTGAATGAGAGGGTTTCAGGAACAAATTACTCAACGTTTTTTTTTTTTTTTTTTTTTTAATGGGGCTTACAGCACTGTTTTAGCTGATTGAGATGCCACTCAACATGGCTTGTGGTTGAAGGCATGACGTCTTAGCAGCATTCATTAAACCAGTGCATGCAGCCTCACGTCACTGTTGTAGAAAAGTTTTTCTTGACCTATTTATATCATCGTCGCCGAAGCATTCTGCCTCGCATATCCAGGCCATGAGTGTAGAGAGAAATGAGTTTCGGCGAATTGGAATCTAAATTGAGAGGCAAGTTCAGTTAAGATCGGCACCGTCACACCAAACCTTCTGAATTCTCTGTTCTGCTACAGTTTTGAGTAAATACGTGCCTGCACCTGTGTTTCCCCTTCCATGCTTTTCTTTTTTTTTTTTCTTTCTTCAGGGTCAAAAGTGTGTCTCCTGTGATTCACTTGTGCAGGTTATCACGCAAACCGAAGTAAAAGCTGAAATTGCGATGTCATGGATCTCAGTTTCACGCCATCACACATTTGTTCTGTAGTGCAATTGATTTGGAAATGACGCCTCGAGAAAGCTCAGTACTCAAAACAGGATTCACATCTTTGTAAAACAGTGGCTCTTTAAACGCACACACATTCCTAATCAGATGTCATTCACGTTCTCTGTTAACAGTTATAGCTGTAGTTAAACTTACAAGCCACCGTTATATTGAAATGCACTAAATGAAGTTTTTAGGAGAACCATTTTCTTTAAAAATGTATTTAAAAGTTTCTAAAATATCATGCTACCCTGACAACCGGCAACCACCATAGCAAAACTTTTACTTTATGTAAGGAATAAGACATGACAGTGTGTGCTGTCAAAGGAAAATAATCAACAACAGTGTACTAGAGTCATTGTTACCTCTCTGAATTGATTATTTTCCTTTATCAGAACACCCCGATGTGTGTTATTCCTCTTATACCACAGCAGTTTGACAAAGATTACAATTTTAATGTAATTTATTAAAAATGAAACTTTTTTTTATCTGTGCATAGTTACATTTAATGTTAGAAAACGTCCACGAAACAGTACCTTCGTGCTTAGTGCAGTCCCTCCAGGATTTTGCGATTGCAGAAATTAACACAAAATCAAACAAAACAAAATCCTCAATAATTAGAGAAGTTTTCAATTTTTCAAAATTACCGCAGATGTGGGCCAAGATGTGTCATGTGTCGTCATCACAACACACATTCAGCCAAAGCCCTCTCCGATTCACGTCCAGTTACTGGACTACCAGCTACTTGAGTCAAGCTAAAAGGCCTCATTTGCCAACAAACATCACTGTGAAGGTGCAATTGCAATTTCGCCAATTAACGTAGTTTTACGGGGGAAAAAAAAAAAAAAAAAAGCACAGAAAACTCCAAGTTGCATCACAAATTTTGAAAAAAAGCAGCAGCAAAATCAAGCATTTTAAGCCGCAACAATCACAAAAATCCCTCCTGCACGGACTGGTAGTATAGTAACCTTAAACAGTCGTTCCTTCACTTTCTCTTGTAGTTAATAACATGGCAAAAATGCAGCTTGTTACCGAGATGCCTTAAAACGCAGCGTCCTCTGTTCTGAAGATTCACGCCAGGCGGAAAAATATATAAAGGACAAGCACCGACACCGGAGACCCCTTCCATAAACGTTAAATAAACTTCTCCAAGCTTCACTGTATAAATGATTATATATTTGTATTTGTTTTTTTTTGTTTTTTTATTGTTTGTTTTTAATCGGTTTGTTAATTAGGTTTCGATGATGCGGAGCGTCCGCCCTTTCACCAGTCCCTGTGAAATAATATAGTGATAATATATTAGCATGAGCGCATTAAATATAATCCTCCAGTCACCTGCTGGTGATGGAAAATGAATCAGAATCTGACCAATCAGAGTGGAGATTTCAGCAGCGCTGTGGAATGAAACTGTTACAGATGAGCTCATCACACGAACACCTGCCACACTGATACACTCTAAATGCTATTAGTTGTGATTCTTGTTTATTTTGTTATGTTGGGAAACTCATTACCCAGCACACAGGATGCTTTCACGTGTGTGTGTGTGTGTGTGTGTGTGTGTGTGTGTGTGTGTGTGTGTGTGTGTGTGTGTGTTTTACTTCTGCTTATACTTCAAGTGTAATTTTGCATTATGAGCCTCTGCTTCACTCGGCCGCTCTCTCTCTCACTGGCGGGGGAGTGTTTAATCAGATCTATCGTTCAAGCTGGATTAACCCTCCGGAAAGACCGTATCACTTTAGGCCTCCTCAAGCCTTATCACACTCCATTGTGGATGATGAGACACACACACACACACACACACACACACACACACACACACACACACACACACACACAGAGCCCAAAGACATCTACGGATGGCTGGAGGCTGCCAAAACGAGGTGTCGAGCGCTAGCTGGCATGCTCCAGTGCGCCATGTTTTTTTTTTTTTTTTTTTGGACGCTTGTCGCTGGGCAGTGCCACGCTCGCCGTACTGCTTATAGAGCACCGACACACTCGCTCCTGCTGATAGGTTTAATCAGGAACGATCGGTGCAGATCATGCAATCTGGGATTTTTATTATTCCTTTGGAAATTGGAAATAAACAGAAGGTTTTAGAATGTTGAAATATTTAAAACAGAGAAAGTAATCTTTGTATCATACGCAAGTATCTTGAGTATGAATTTAACCTTCACAATTCTGCACTATTTCTAGGTCTTTATTTAAATGTATGCAAATGTATGATATTAAGCATGTCAACGTCTTCGCACAAAAGGTCAGAGTTTCGTCACGTCTAATCTGGAGCACGTGTTCAGACGACACGCCGTTTTGCACAAACGTTTGCAGAGTCCATGCCGGCTCGAGCGCACGCTGTCATTAAAGCAAAAAAAGGGGACACACCAGACTCTTTTCACTCAAGTTATTGTCGATGATATAATTTGTAATGAAAATTGTTGTATTGAATTAGGAAAGAAGGCAAAATAGAAGCATTTACATTCGTGCTCTCAGACTTTTGGACCCCACCGCATATCAAAAGCACAATAGTCGTATCGCATTATTTCAATACAAACCTTAGAAATAATGAGTTTGAGGACACTTTTTAACTGAATGCGAAAACAAATGAATAAATGACGAAAAATGTATGTAGAAATCTGTTTAAAACTGTAACATTTTCCATATTTAATGCTTGAAAACAACAGACCATTATCAAATGTGCTTCCTGAGTTTTTAATTGTGACTTAAAAAAAAAACAAACAAAAAAAAAAAAAACCCAAAACATTTATAAGACTATATCACGGAAACTATGATACGTCATTATACGCTTATCAGAAAAGCGTATAATGACATCATTTATCATGATATCGATATTATTTGATCATGTCACCCAGCCCTAACACCATCACTTTTTTTGTGAGCTGTAAATATTATTGAAACAATATCACTGTGTGGTGCAGGTAAATATTGTAAATATCGTGATGCGTCATAACCGGTATTGTAAAAGTGTCTGAAAGTGTTGTGCTATTTTTATGAAATTTTTGTATTTTCTCAACCTTTATTGGCTATCCAGCATTCATGTTATTTGAGTGTGAGTCAAATGAAAACGTTTCAATTATTAAATTAGAGTTGAATCTTTTTTTTTTTTTTGTTCTAGAGGAATACTGAAACACGTGAACACTGAACGAAATGGAGATTATGTAGAAAACCGATTCATGATTGTGACTAAACAATGCAAAAATAAAAATAAATGAAGTTTTTCATCTGACTCACCCTCGCATGCAATATTCCACACACAGATACAGTAGCTGATTTATTATAATGAATGCAAAGGCTATGGAGATGAGTGTTACAACTGTGTTTGAGTATCACAAACCCTCGAGTTTTAGTCTTGCTCTCACCCTTGAGCTTTAAGTCTTGCATTAAAGTGATCGGAGTGGTTGTGCTGAGGCAATCGTTAAAGAGAAGTTCAGAAATGATTCAGCAACCCATGGTGAGGCATGATGCTGCTGCTTTAGATGCCTTGAGCTCTGGTGCCGCGGGGTTTCCCTCTCGCATCACCGTGTGTGGGTAAGAGCTCTGACGTTAACCCCTCACTTTCCTCTCTCCATTTTGAGGTCTTAACGTTCGTTCTGGCCTACCTGTGTAAGATGGAGGGCTCAAGTTAAAGGTAACTGCGTGGTGTAAGTGGGGAAAAGCCCACTGGCTGTATCTGCACGCCGAATTCGGAAAACCCCGACGAATTACGATTTTTTTTTTAAGTATCTTTTCTTAGAGTTATTGCTGTAGCAGACCGCTCATTGTAAGTGTAAGTGCTGTTTGTTTGTAATTCTAGGGTTTTTTGTTGTTGTTTTTTTTGGGTTCTAAAATAGATCGTGTCTGTCTTGTATTGGCATTGGGGGATTATATGTTGGTCTTCTCTTAAAAAAAAAACAAAAAAAAAACCTTTTCTAGGTTAGACAGAGCAAGGAAAAGCCATCATAGTGTAATTAAATGATAAATCATGACACATTTTTTTTTACCACACGTTTAGAAAATGGTTATTTTGTCATGAATATGAAATGTATATTCTTGAATATAAAAAAGACCACTTTCCAGCTTGCAATGAAATTTTCTTAATAATAAAAATATTTAAGTAAATATTTAATAATAATAGTAGTAATGATAATAATAATAATAGTAATAATAATAATAATAATAATAATAATAGTAATGTGATAATTGAGGTTGTACAGGCAGCTCCTGAGCACTGTGTCCTTTAGAAATATCAAGCGACTGTATTATCATCTAAATGGCCAGAAATGTCACTTTTCCATGATGTGAAACCTCCAGGCCTGTTTGTCTGATAAATATCACTGTGTCAGCATTTCATTTTTCAGCTGTTGATATCATGTTTTTGACTATACACCTCATTCTGCTTTCCAGTTATGACTTAACCCTTCGTTTCACATGGCAGCTGTGAGCTTCAAAAACGACCGGGAAAGTACTGCATGTAGGCGAAATTTTTTTTCGAATACAGCCTTTAATGACATCCCACTTATTATTCCCTCCTCACGCCGCCTCATTTGTCATGTCTCATTACTCATTATGGTATTTCCATTAATATCAAATAATAAGAATTATTCACTTCGGAGTGTTTTTTTTCTTTTCTTTTCTTTTGATTTTGTACATTTCGTTTATTAGACGCTGTATTGACGCTACATCAACATATTTAAGGCTGATTTATGGTGTATTATCCCAATCTCTGTCGTTCCAGGTTGAGTTGATGTGGACGCTCCATCCTGCTATAGATTTCAGCAATGAGTGTGCTGCTGGTGGAGGCTTTCTACGGCGGCTCTCACAAGCAGCTGATGGACCTTCTTCAGGAGGGCGTAGAAGACTGCGTGGCTTACACGCTTCCTGCTAAGAAATGGCACTGGAGGGCCAGAACGGCAGCGCTGCATTTCATGCAGTCTATCCCAAGCAGCCAGTCGTACAGGTCGGTGTGTACAAGACCATCAGGAGAAACGACACGATCATACTGACCGTTAATTAACTTCAACACTTTTGTGCATTGTTAGATTATTTAAAGACATATCCATAATCTTTAAATGCTTTTTGGTAATAAAAATGGGATATTTTCTGAGCAGGACTTAAAAAAAAAAAAATGAATGGATTGTCCATGTCTAGGAATAGCATACGGAATAAAGGATAAAACAAAAAAAAAGTCTTGAAATATTTCATTTTGTGTGTAATGAATCTAGAATATATGAAAGTTCCACTTTTTGAATTAAATTACAGGAAAAAATGAACTTTTCCACGATATTCTAATTTTTTTTAGATGCATCAGTGTGTGTATGTGTGTGTGTATATATATATATATATATATATATATATATATATATATATATATATATATATATATATATATATATAATATATATATATATACACACACACACAATACTGTGCAAAAGTTTTAGGCACATGCAAAGAAATGCCTACAAAGCTGAAGATGCCTTCAAAATAATGAAATTAAATGTTTATACATTTAAAAAAAAAATACTGTAAAAGAGCAGTAAACAGTAGTAAATGAAACAAAGTCAATATTTGATGTGACATAAAAATAAAAATAGTAGTCTCCAGTACATTTTGTGCAGTTTTATAAGGAAATGAGCTAGTAAGTTTTGTTGAGCATCTTGCAGAAACAGCCACAGTTCTTCAGCCTTCATTGTGTTTTTTGTCTGAAAAGTGTCTCTTACGTAATATGCTGCTTTCTTTAATGACATACAAACATTTTTCTGTAACATTTAATTTTGTGCTAGAAAATGTTTGGGAATCTAAAATGTTTTTTTGTACTGACTTGATAATGTAGGAGTCATAAAATAAAAAATCTATAACAAAGTTTGTACTAAAAAAAGTAGGGTGCCTAAAACTTTTGCACAGTACTGTGTGTGTATATATAATAATAATAATAATAATAATAATAATAATAATAACAATAATAATAATAATTCATTAACTTCAACACTTTTGTGAACGGTTAGATTATTTAAAGACATATCCACAATCTTTAAATGCTTTCTGTTACTAAAAACTGAATATTTTCTGAACACTAAAGGGATTGTCCTCCAATGTCTTGGAATAGTATACGAAAAAAAAGATGAAATATTATACCTGAAATGGACAACAACAACAAAATCTTCCATTTGTTTATAAATTAAAATGGTTAACTTTCTGAAATATCTAAAATATTTACTGTTGATGTCAAAATGATAACAATTATGAATTTTGGACAAAATATAGCACATTTCTGGATATGTACAAAGCCTTCAATAATAATAAAACTCTTAAAATCTTCCCTCTAAATTTGGGATTTTGAAACAAATTTTTCATAAAGATGCACCAGGGACTTAATACATTAATAATTTAGAGAGGAAAAGAAATTCTGATATTTACTGACACTAAATTACACTAATGGTCTCACGTGATCTGGAGATCATTTACGTCCCATGTTTTCCTCAAACCAGGCTTAAACTGATTATCCACTGTTGTGGACACTAATACATGAAACGGTTAACATTTGCCACCCAGACCAACAGCAGATTAGCTGAGGTACGGGGAAACTCTCATCAGGACTAATGGTGTGTGTGTGGGTGCACCCCACCTGTGGTCTCATGGTCATGTTCTCAGTATTGGTCATGATTCTGGGTTGATAGTTATTTAGTGTTGCAGCTGTGATTCACATCTTATCATTCGAGAACCTGTGTGGAAACGTGTCCGGAAACTAGCAAGCATGCTGAGAAAGCAACTGACAGAAAGTTAATATTCGAAACCTCGCTTTCTACCTGGGTGAGATTATAGAAAGAAAACATTTCAGTAGAAAGGGTGACTGTCACTTCATTTGAACTTTCCCACCCACCCGTGACAAAATTTTTCTGCTCTGCTAATCTCATATAACGCATAATTAAAAAAAAAAAAATCTTGAGATCCAGGCACAGTCATGCTCGAAATGGTGTTGAGACCCTTTATAGGTGAAAGAGGGGTGACAGTGTGACACATGAGCTCTACCCCACGGTGTTGCGCAGTTTGTTTGCTTTCCTGTAGCAATACAAGTAAACGTTCCTGAACCACAGGCCACTTTAATAGGAACACCTGTTCATTCATGCAGTTAACCAGTCAGCCACGTTGTAGCAGCGCAATGCATGAAATCATGCCGATATAGTGCAAAAGTCAAGAGCTGCAATTAATGCTTTGATTGAAGATTGGATAAAAGACCAGGTGACGTGTTTCTGATCTTCAACTGTCCAGTTTGGGTGTAGCCTCGTATTCCTGTTCTTGGCTGACAGGAGTGGACCCTGATGTGATCTGCTGTTGTAGCCCATCCACCTCAAGATTTGATGTGCTTTCTGAGATGTTTTTCTGCTCACCACAATTGTACAGAGTGGTTATTTGAGTTACTGTAGACTTCCTGTCAGTCAACCAGTCTGGCCATTTTCCTCTGACCTCTCCCATCACCAAGGCATTTCCACCCACAGAACTGCCTCTCACTGGATGTTTTTTGTTTTTCACACCATTCTCTAAATTCTCACACCATTCTCACACCATTCTCAGTAAACTCTAGAGATTGTTGAAGGTGAAAATCCCAGGTGATCAGCAGCTTCTGAAGTACTCAAATCAGCCCATCTGGCACCAACAACCATGCCACACTTAGTCACTGAGATCACATCTTCCCCCATTCTGATCTTTTATGTGAAAATTAACTGTGGCTAGTGAGTTCTGTTAGAGATAGCATGATTGTCATGACATCACTTTCAACCATTGAGGGTAGGTTTTTGTTATTTAGATATAGAGGATAAAAATATCTAAGCTTTGATCTAAGCTTTGCTGTACTGCTAAAGATGGCACCGATCCGATACCCAGTATCTGTATTGGTCCGATAACAAAATGGTGGATCAAAATGTATCGGATTCTATAACAAATGACAAAGATTGGAATTGGATTTGGAAAAAAAAAAAAAAAATGGAAATGGAAGTGTTTACATAAAAAGAGACTCGACTAGTTTTTCTTTTATTAGAATTGATTTTATTATATTCATTATGTTTACAGTGTACATTTAACTGTGAAGTGCTTGAGTTAAAAAAAAAACAACAACAATTGGATATTGGTATTGGCTGATACTGAGGTTTCGGTATTGTTATGGTTATTAGAAAAGAAAAAAAATGGTGTTGTGCGATCTCTATGCACCATAATAGGATAAATAACATTACCTCACAAGTGGATGAATACCTAGCAGGCATATTGCCTGATATGAGACCCATATACTTGAAATAGCCTGCATGTCATTAGTAGAGTTCTCACTACCGGTGTTAGCTAGTTACCATCGAACATAGCTGTGCAGGAGTCTGGTGTGGTTAGCTAGTACTACATCCATTATTATGAAAGTGATTCATCCAAAACAGGGGAAAACCTTTCACCACCAGGGCCAAGTCACTGTTTTTCTTGTTCGGTTACTATTTTACAGCTCGATTTTACAATTGAAATCAGTTTACATATCTTGATGACTATAGAATATATGGCCAGAGGTATATGGACACCTGATCAATCACACTCATATTTGCTTGTACCAACCTTGGCAAACCATGTCTTCATGGAGCTAGATTCTATACAAATGTGTGCTTCCAACTTTGTGGCAACAGTTTGGGGAAGGGACACATATGAGTGTGATGTTCAGGTGTCCACAAACTTTTGGCCGTATTTATTTAGTACTTAGATTAATTGAGGCTATTGTTATTATCATGCCCACATAGAGTATTTCATACTATATTGTCTAAAGCCATGTGGGTGTATATGTGGATATCAGTGGAAAGAATCTAAAAGGAAGGGGCCCTGTAGACCACAACACAACTACTATGATTATATTTTCCATTTGATAAAAACAAAAACACATCAGCGTGAACAACAGTAGGAGTGTAGAGCACCTGTTACATCAGTGGGAAGTGTGGGCTTACATCAGTGTGGCGGGAAGGTCCATGTCAGGCTCTCAATGACTGATGTGCAAATGTTCATCACCAGTTCTTGATCTTATTAGCATTTTCAGTAATTTCATTCTTGATAAGGGAGAGGTAAGTGCCGCTGAAGGTTGTAGACATCTCACGCTTTTTGATGTTCGGGAAAGTGGAATTGAGATGCTCTCAAAGCATCACAGTTCTGCAATCAGACCAGCTCTATCTGATAACGAGGCAAGACGTCGTTTATGTCAGCAGCAAATAGGTTTTGGAAAAGGCAAATCTCACCTCAAACTCCCTCGTTAGCAATTCCAACACTTCCACAAGTTTGAGTGTCACAGAAGATCACCAAAGTGGTCCTTTTGTATTCGTCTGAGAATCAGTGCAAATTTGACTTTGAATGCTTTAGCGAGAACGAGAATACATGTCACAGAGGAGTTTTCCTTCGCCTCGAAGCTGCCGATTAAGGCCATTCACTAATTCTGTCACGTCAGTCAAAAAAGCGTGGTGTCGTTTCCATTCTGGATCTGGATGACACTTTTGCCTTTTGTCTGAAGAAATGTGTCGATCTTGGGAAGAAGCTCACAAAAAGCATCTCAAAACTCTGCCTCGACTCATTCGCCTGGCTTCCACGTGGTACAGTAAATCATCTACGAATCTCTCAGAGCTGCCGGTGGCCTTGTTCATCCATCTTTTTATTGATGAGGCCAAGTAGCCCTTGTGTTGTGCTGATCATGCTCGGTGCACCATGAGCTGCCACTTAGTGAGCTTTGATCAGTCAAGTCTCAAATATTCCATCGTTTAGCAAGCCTTCTCAAAACTATCCTCCCCCATTGCTGTACCCCTAAGGTTTGTAGAGATCCAATCTCTTCTTTAGATCTCAACATTTGCCCCTCAACTTGACGTATACATATGAGAAGTGATAGCAAAAAAAAAAGGCTAGACGTGGAGGTTTCTTTCCATTTCGTCAGTCCTTCTTGTGATTGTACTTGTGGACAGACTCACCCCACTGACAGCATCTTTCCTGTTAGGACAGAGTTCTGTGGAGCAATGTTTTTTTTTTAAAACAAACTCCCCATCTGAGAGAGGTTTTCTGTTCCTACTGCTATTACTTTGGCAACCTGAAACCTGGCCTGGATGCATGACTGGTTCAGCTGAGATTGGCCTAGAAATGAATTCTGCTGTGTTTCCAGTTCTTTTTTTAGTTTCAGTGTTTTGTCTGCTCGCTCATGTCCTCACATGCAATCATATTTGCATTGCATTTGCATATTTCCATATGCTTGAATTCGTATTCATGGCGGACGTCATGTTCTTTGAAGTTGGACACACCCTCTCGGCAGATTCTTGCACTGAACGAAGAATTAATCATTTGTCTGTTGCTTCTTAAATATTCTGCTTTTTTTTTTTTTTTTGCTTTAGCATTACTAATTAGAAAACTTGCTAGCGTAAAAACACACTTTTATGTGGTAACAATTGCGAAACAACTGCCTGTGATGTAATCTGAGCTTATAGGTCATTATTTTGTGCTAATTTTGTGTTTCTTATGATTTATGTTTTTTGAAGCACCGTGTGGACATTTGTTCACTTTACATTAGGGGTGTAACACAGTGTCATTATCTGTATCTGTATCTATATCTTTGTATATATGGGGCAACAGCTCAATATTTAATAAGCATATTCCCTTTGTTTGTGCAGAGCTATGACAGATATACTGTGGTATATTGCAGATCAGAAATCTGCACCACTGTTAACTTCTTTCCCATGAAAAGACAGAGAAAAAGCTGAAGCAAGAGTCTACCTTTTCCTTTGCCTGAACATTTTGTGCTAGTCTCAAGTCTATGTGCGGTTTTTGACATGCAGTTGGGACGCGTATTTTGATGAGACCTGGCAACCCTCCCCACACGCTTTTGCGAGATGTCTTAAAGTGCTGCACTAAAATAAAAATCTTGCCCCCGTGTCCCTTTTTTTCTTTTTTTTCTTTTTTTTTCTCCCACCTATTGTGCAGCTTTTTTTGGCAAGCTTTCTAGAAAACAAAAAACAACAACCCCAAATTGTCTGCCTTCTGTTTGTATCTGTATTCGTATTTGTTTAGCATTATTTGTTCAATCCGAATAACTGCTACGCATCTCTACTCTACACATACCTGATTGCGTTTGGCACTTAGCGAACCTTTTCCTTTCATTCGGAGGTGGAATGAAGAGGCGTGCCTAAAATGACTGACAGGTGGATCATGTAAAGACAGAAAAACAGCTTTTCTCAGGGACATAATCCACTTGTGCTAAGGCCATGGCTTTAACAATTATAATTTTACCACGTTCTACACATTTTCTAGGCTATTTGTACTAGTAAGAAGAATAATAATAAAACGACTATTGCACTTTTAAATAAATAATAAATAGTAGGACTCTGAGATGAGCAAGAATTGTTTTGGTTTGTCTCTTGTAACTATTAAAATTAGAGGAAATACAATCATCAGAAACAGGGAAAGGCTGTTCAGCATGTGTTAGATATAAACCCATGGACCACAGTTTTGAAATCAGTCTCCAGCGTATTAAAAATAGTACGAAATATTTATGGCCTTGCTGGATCTAACTGGGAGTTTTGACATGTATTAAAGATTTTGGGGATGACTGTGAGGATCATGTTCTGTCAAGGGGACATCCAGTGTCTATTTTGGTTAAGCCAATTAGGAAGGAAACCACATGACCTGTGGTTGTTTGAGAGCATCATCATAGGTCTCCTAGCACCCGTTATTGACTGCATTATCCTCGTGCGTTTGTGTAATCGTGAAGCAGAACAAATGACATATTCAGCACATTTTCAATCGACGGGGGACTGCATTCTACACAATATAGTACAGTGCAACAAACCCACACACACACTATAAATGCTTGTCTCATCTGTTTACTCCTCATTATAGTCATGCCGCCAAGTGAAAGCTCTTTACTGTGGTTTGACATTTATTTTTATTATTTTTTAAAAAATTTTGCCTCAACAGCTGGATGATTAGAAAGGATCAGTGCCTTTGGGCCAGTTGTGGTCACGGAGCATGAGCAGGTCCTAGGTCATAATTTAAGTGAACAGTTCATGACAAGACTGCACATCGTTCCTCTCCTAACCGTGATCTTTTTGAAAAGGTTGCGGAAATAAGCTAGCATATGTCGACAGTGAGTGGCACACTCTTTCTCGCTCGTTTGCATAGAGCTTCCAAGAAGTGAATTTGATGCAACTTGGTGCTACAGTAGATTCTCCTCTGTGGCTGAGACACTAGACACTCACTTTGGTTTTGCGAGGCACTTGCAATAGCTACGAATTCATTACCAAGCACATTATTATTACTATTATTATTATTATTATTATTATTATTATTATTGGGGCTAAAATTCTACATGCACATGAACAGCGGCATCTGTTGAGACTTTCTCCTCTTTTCCTCTCAAATGGTGGGAGGGGAAAACCCAGAGCAAACCTTAAAATGTGTCACTTCTTGTATAATACTTTTAGGAGAAGAAAAATCTAAAAAAAAAAAATAAATAAATAAAAATCACTGCCGAAACAAAGATTAATTTGGCATGACTGTTGTGAGACATGGTAAGTAAGCTACATTAAACCTCATATCAATATTTTGTCCATTTAAAACGTAGAGTGAACAAAATATTTGCGCATAGCCAAGCTTAATGAACAGCAACAGGCCAAAATGAATAATTCATAAGCTCAGTCTTGCTCCCTGTGTTAATTATAGGAGGGGAAATTTCTGCAGCCGTATTATGCCAGGAGCAAAGCCGGTCTTTCCAAAACGGCACCTTTCACTCAAAACACTCTTATGCAATTAGGAGTATGACTAAGCAAACACAGCAACAGAGCCACCCACCATGTCTGCTGTCCTACAGGTCCCTTTTGGACTTAAAACATCTGCTTTGGTTTCAGTTAGCAGTCAGCGCTGGAAACAAACGGTGGGCGACAATTATGGGCTTGTGACGAGAAAGAAAATCCTGCGTCTGCCAATAACAAATTACCTTTTAAGGATGTCATTTTAAGAGCTTACACTCATCGCTGGTGAAAGGCCTCTCAGTAAATTGTGTACTGAAAAACCAGACTTGGGCTGATGTACTGTATAAGAGAATGTGTTTTGAGTGGGAGTGAAAGGAAATACACAGTTATGAGTAAAAAAAGTGGTGCTCATGTTTAAAGCACACCCATATTACGTGACAACTCTGACGCGTTTGTTGTGATTTCTTTTTCCATGTGTGCGCTAGTTAAATTCTAACACATGAGAACGCTTTTATTCTGAAGCGAAGTGATGATTGATTTATGGAACATCACAGAATTTCTGGTTTCAGAGTTTCAAAGTGTTTTTTCCGCTGGTGAAAGGATTCTTTCCAGCAAATAACAAATATAGTGTATGAATACAGAGTGGCGGTAAGCAGCGTTTGCAGGGGGCCAAGCACCATGACCCGGCAATACTGATAATACTCATACATCAATCATGCATTTATGGAATGTGACTGTATTTAGGGAATGTAATTTTACTCAGAGTGTATGCACCCAAAGGATCTCACATGGCTTGCCACAGCATGTCCTAACAACTCTGCGGCAGGCCGAGACCACACAGGCGTGCGCTTTAACGGGTTACCAACATCCGTCCACCAGACTATGGAAGCAGGCACAGTCATTGTACTGGAGGCCTCAGATTCCTGGGAGCTGACTCGGCAGTGGAATTCGAGGAAGGGGAAGCATGTTCATGCTGGTCATTCTCTCTCTCTCATGGGATTTTGGCTTCTTCTATAGTCCGAATTCCTCAGGAGCAGTCCTCTCTCTGGGCTTATGGGTGGAGTGCTATGAAAAATTTATGGAATGATAAACGCCCAACCTAATTTCAGTATGTCACGGTGTCTGCTTACAACATCCATTTAAAAAAACAAAAAAAACAAAAAAATAACCGGATGGTTTTTTATTTTTTATTTTTATTTTTTTAAATGGATGTCGTAAGCAGACACCGTGACATACTGAAATTAAATGGTACATAACACTACAGTGTCAGTGCAAGTGGTAAATGGTTTGGTTATGGAAATTGATAGAATATTTTTTAAAAATGTACAGTACTGTGCAAAACTTTTAGGCACCCTGTTTATTTTTGTTATAGATTTTTTATTTTATGACGTCTACATTATCAAGTCAGTACAAAAAACATTTTAGATTCCCAAACATTAGTTTTCTAGCACAGAATTAAATGTTACAGAAAAATGTTTGTATGTCATTAAAGAAAGCAGCATATTACGTAAGAGACACTTTTCAGACAAAAAACACAATGAAGGCTGCTGGGTTTTGCTGCAAAAATAAGAAGCGAGTGTGAAAGTCAAAGTCTCCAGAAGAACTGTGTCTGGTTCTGCAAGATGCTCAATAAAACTTACCAGCTCATTTCCTTATAAAACTGCACACATTGTACCGGAGACTACTATTTTTATTTAAATTTTTATTTTTTTTGTCACACCAAATATTCACTTTTTTTCATTTACTACTGTTTACTGCTCTTTACGGTATTTTAGGAACATTTAATTTCATTATTTTGAAGGCATCCTTGCTCTACAGCATTTCTTTGCATGCGCCTAAAACATTTGCACAGTACTGTATATCAATACACACTATTTATCACAGTGTCCTGCCATACTTGTATGTTATTACACCACTATTATGGCCCGTTATAGAAATTTTACTGTACAAAAGTACCATATAATTACTTCCCATTGATAGATAGATGTAGTTTTATTCTTTAGGGATGTCTCTGAACCTCTGTGGACTTTTGTTGCATGTAGAGGAATAAAAACGCCAAACACAAGACTCCATCCTGTCGTAACCAATGCACCATGTCTATTTTTTATGAATTTGGCTTATGTGCAGTACTAATATCTTTTAATACTTCGCTGATTTGGGCACACACACACACACACACACACGCACGCACATGTGATTTGAACCGAATTGAAAAGATGCATCAAATTTCACTCGTCGCCTCGAGTTCAAAGGCAGCAAGAGCACGTCCCCGTTTTTTTAAATTTTTTTATCAGTACCGTAACCGAATGCGTTGCGTGGACCCTTTCCAGCAGGAATATGGCCCAAAAATAGCGATCCCTCATCTGCTTTGGTTCTGCACCTTGACTTTGCTGTGCAGAGACCTCGTCGTGTACCGATGAACGCATGATATCAAAAAACTTTTTTTTTTTCTTCCGGCAGTTTGAGAGCAGCCTCATGACTCGTGATATAATAACCGAGGTTAGGATTTGCATAAGAGAAACTGTTCCTAGATCAGCGTAAGAGTGCGAGTTAAACCCAGAGCGCGTCGTGGTCTCGAGGCCGCAGGCTCGCCACATCAAAGAAGCTGAGCTCGGAGCGCAGCGAATAGGGGGTTGGGTTCATTTAGGGAGATGAATGACGCAGCTTCAAAGCTCGCTCTCTCTATCCCAAAGCTCTTAACGCAGACAGGGACACAGCCTCGAGTAGCACCCTTCACTTCACTTCACTTCATTTCACTTCACTTCACTTCACTGTGTGTCCCAGCGCACTGATTATTGCCCCTCAGTAATGCACCTAACACAGCAATTTGAGATGAGCCCTTTATTTATTTATGGTCATGACACATGACTGCTGGATATGTTCGAAGAGTTTGCTGTTTTAAAACTGATCAAGAATGAACATGCATACAGTGTGTTTGCAGAGTTTATATTAATAATGTAGTTATTAATAATGGTTAATAATTGCGTTCTTTCTTTCAGGATTTTATTTACAAGCGCCGTGCTCAACCTCGCCGAATTGGTGGCCCTGCGTCCAGACCTCGCCGCTCTGAAGAAGATCCTCTACTTTCACGAAAACCAGCTGATTTATCCGGTCCGCAAAAGCCAGGAGAGAGACTTCCAGTATGGCTACAACCAGGTCCTTTCATGGTAATTCACCTAGAGTAAAATGTGCTTCAGCCGAATTCTGGTTCAATATTGTTGTATGGCTTTTTTTTTTTTAAATGGTGCATTTCCTGTAAACCGCAACCTCAGATGTACACGTAATAGTGAAGTAGAAGTTCCAGTGAAGAATTTAATAGCGGAGCAGTCAGATGGACTGCGATTCTACAGGCGTACTTTGTCGTTAAAAGCATTTGCTTCCTCGCTGCAGTTGCTTAATTGTGGCATCTCGTAATGTAGCTCTCGCTATGAATCCTGAATCATTGAATATCTTCATTAATCTCGATGCAGCAATTAGAACCGTCGTTTTTTTTTTTTTAAGGCTACTGTGTAATTGTAATGCTTTATGCTTATAGTCTGGCCACTTTGCTTGCTCAGTTAACTTCTCTGTTTGTTTATAATTACGACAACGCGGCGATATTTAAAAGGTTTGCAGCTTATGCCCCGCTAATTTGAATGCTAATTGAGTGCCGTGGCACGAGTCATTCTTTAATCAATGTTAATTTGTACGACAATTAAAAACAACTCGCCGCTGTTTGGTTTTATGTTTTATTGGGTGTAATTAAATCAATATTACTAGTCCGCGTGAATATCTAATCCACGCTTCTGTGCTTTCCATGATTGTGTTTTCATTATTCTGACTCGTGCTATCACTTTCATCTTTTATAATGCTTTCGTCTGCCTCCAGCTTGGTGGCGGACGTGGTCCTGTTTAACTCAGCATTCAACATGGACTCGTTCCTGTCCTCCATCTCCAGCTTCATGAAGACGATGCCCGATCACCGACCCAAAGGCCTGGAGCAGCTCATCCGGCCCAAATGCCGCGTCCTTTACTTCCCCATCCGCTTCCCCGATGTCACCAGGTCTGTTCCTTCATCCCTGTCTTTCCCTCCATCCCTCTGCAGTCTGCAATTTGCCGTCTAGGGATCACTGCTCCACTGATTAAAAATGATAGCTTTCCTTTTCTCTCTTTCTTTCTTTCTTTCTTTTTTTTTTAAAACCACCCCCAGAAGCTGATGAAGTAAGTCATGGTTAATAGCAAGTGGACAAGGTTGTGTAAGAAGGTGATTAGACAGCTTTAATATCCTGCGCTTGACACACTCCGGCTGAAACACACACACACACACACAGACAGACACACACACACACACACACAGACACTGTTGTGGCTCGCACCCTCGATCGTCATTGTTCTGTGGGATTTTAGCACGTTACAGCTATGTTAAAACAGTTCATTCAGCTATAAGTGAAGCAGAATAAATACTTGTGCTTCAGCAGCATGCCTTATCTGTATTTATATGTATTTGTCATTTTATCAGCATCCTGAAAAGCAGCAAGATTTTCACTCATGACATATTCCTCCATTCTCCATTTTGCAAAAAAACCCCCACAAAGCTTCAGGGTGAAATGCTCACTCTGCTTTGAGAGGTCATTCTCTTTATGGGTCTATGAAGATCAGCATTTAGTCTTTTGCTACACATCATTTGCAGTGTGTTCGACGGCAGGTTCTTTAACACCCTTTTTTCTTATATGCAGAAAAACTACAGTGTGGCATGTTACATATTCAGAGCCATTTTCATTAAGGCTGCCCTGATCTGATGCTCAGTATCATTATCAGTTTGGCACTAGATCGGACACGTCCTGTGAATCCGACAGCATGCTTCTCGCATGCAATGACCTCTGATGTTTCATATCTAATGGCAAGTCAGTTCGGATACTGTGATGATGTCTGAATCGGTTTGCTATCACATACACTATATGGCCATAAGTATGTGGACACCTGACCAAGTGTCCACATACTACAACCAAATTTGGAAACCCACACCTGTATAGGATGTCAGTGTATGGTGTATTATTACAATTTCCCTTCACTGGAACTAAGACCTGTAAAAGCATGAAAATGCCCCTGTGCACAAACCGAGCTCCATGAAGACATGGTTTGCCAAGGTTGGTGTGGAAGAACTCGAGTGTCCTGCACAGAGCCCCGACCTCAACCCCACTGAACACCTTTGGGATGAACTGGAACACCGATTGAACCCCGACATCGGTGCCTCACCTCACTAACGCTCTTGTAGATGAATGAACACAGATCCCCACAGCCACGCTCCAAAATCTACTGGAAAGCCTTCCCTGAAGAGTGGAGCTTATTATAACAGCAGAAGGGGGAATAAATCTGGAATGGGATGTTCAACAGGTACAAATGGGTGTGATGGTCAGGTGTCCACATAGGTGTATAGTGTATCATATTAGAACCTTAATGAATGTTAGCATTATTATTATTTCAAAGTCTTATTTTCAAGTCTGTGATGAAATTTATGATCTGTCGGTGTATTGTAAACACTACTGTTTAAGATTCTAGTAAAAAAATCATTTATAGCTACTGATTAATTTATGCATCCCACTGTGTTCATGTTGTTTTAAGTACATTTTAATTTTGGTTTAAACAAAAAGAACTAATAGTATACATGAGGTATTTTCACAGCTATTATTTAGCAACAGTTAAATCTACTAGACTCCTGGCTGTTCTGCTTTTTTTGAAATAGAAACAATGCTGAAGCATTTTTGATGAATTCTTTTCATGTCATTTTTTTTTTCCTGTAATTTGATCAACCTATTTGAAAGTGAGGTCCATTGAAACAAACTGAAATGCAATTTATTGGTTAAAGGTAGACATTAGAAACATGTGCCATTAAATTTCCTTAAACCATACATGTGGCTTTGTTAACCAGTTTGTATATAATTGTAAAACAAATCACCATCTATTTTCATAGTTGCTCTGTCACTTTATTGCTCTTCTCTGTCACCAGATTTGCCATTTCTAGTTACTTGTGTTCCTAGGAACCAAATAGTCACCATTTGCTTTTACAACACAATTGGTCTCGATGCATCTCTGCTTGTACGTGGTACCTTTTCTGTCATTGAAGGAAACCACTATAGTCTTTAAAACATTTCTCTGTAATATTAAATATATTACACATATATTATTATAAATATATTATAAAAATATACACTCACTGAGCACTTTATTAGGAACACTATACCAATACTGGGTAGGGCCTGCCTTTGTTCTCAAAACAGCCTCAATTCTTTGTGGTATGAAATTCCACAAGATGTTGGAAACCTTCCTTTGAGATTCTGGTCCATGTTGACATGATGTTATGCATCACGCAATTCCTGCAGTTTTTTCAGGTGCACTTTCCTACTGCAAATCTCCTGTTCTACCACATCCCAAAGTTGTTCTATTGGATTCAGATCCGGTGACTGTGAAGGCCACTGAAGAACACTGGACTCATTGTCATGCTCATGAAACCAGTTTGAGATGACTTTTACTTTGTGACATGGCGCATTATCATGCTGGAAGAAGCCATTTGAAACTGGGTAAATTGTGGCCATGAAGGGATGCACATGGTCAGCAACAATACTCAAATGGGCTGTGGCATTCAAGCGATGATTGATTGGTATTAATGGGCCCAATGTGTGCCCAGAAAATGTTCCCCACACCATTACACCACCTCCACCAGCCTGGACTGTTCACACAAGGTAGGTGGGGTCCATGGGTTCATGCTGTTGGCACCAAATTCTGATATATATGTATGTGTGTGTGTGTGTGTGTGTGTGTGTGTGTGTGTGTGTGTGTGTGTGTGTGTGTGTGTGTGTGTGTGTGTGTGTGTACAGTGGGGGAAAAAAGTATTTGATCCCCTGCTGATTTTGTACGTTTGCCCACTGACAAAGAAATGATCAGTCTATGATTTTAATGGTAGGTGTATTTTAACAGTGAGAGACAGAATAACAACAAAAAAATCCAGAAAAACGCATTTCAATGAGTGAAATAAGTATTTGACCCCTTCGACTTAGTACTTGGTGGCAAAACCCTTGTTGGCAGTCACAGAGGTCAGACGTTTCTTGTAGTTGGCCACCAGGTTTGCACACATCTCAGGAGGGATTTTGTCCCACTCCTCTTTGCAGATCCTCTCCAAGTCATTAAGGTCATTTTCAATGCCCTGGCTGAGGGAAGGAGGTTCTCACCCAAAATTGGACGGTACATGGCCCCGTCCATCGTCCCTTTGATGCGGTGCAGTTGTCCTGTCCCCTTAGCAGAAAAACACCCCCAAAGCATAATGTTCCCACCTCCATGTTTGACGGTGAGGATGGTGTTATGACTTGGGGTCATAGGCAGCATTCCTCCTCCTCCAAACATGGTGAGTTGAGTTGATGCCAAAGAGATCTGACCACACCTGACCACAACACTTTCACCCAGTTCTCCTCTGAATCATTCAGGCAAACTTCAGACGGGCCTGTACATGTGCTTTCTTGAGCAGGGGGACCTTGCGGGCGCTGCAGGATTTCAGTCCTTCACGGCGTAGTGTGTTACCAATTGTTTTCTTGGTGACTATGGTCCCAGCTGCCTTGAGATCATTAACAAGATCCTCCCGTGTAGTTCTGGGCTGATTCCTCACCGTTCTCATGATCATTGAAACTCCACGAGGTGAGATCTTGCATGGAGCCCCAGACCGAGGGAGACTGACAGTTTCTTCCATTTGCGAATAATCGTACCAACTGTTGTCACCTTCTCACCAAGCTGCTTGGCGATGGTCTTGTAGCCCATTCCAGCCTTGCGTAGGTCTACAATCTTGTCCCTGACATCCTTGGACAGGTCTTTGGTCTTGGCCATGGTGGCGAGTTTGGAATCTGATTGATTGATTGCTTCTGTGGACAGGTGTCTTTTATACAGGTAACAAACTGAGATTAGGAGCACTCCCTTTAAGAGAGTGTTCCTAATCTCAGCTCATTACCTGTGTAAAAGACACCTGGGAGCCAGAAATCTTGCTGATTGATAGGGGATCAAATACTTATTTCCCCTCATTAAAATGCAAATCAATTTATAACTTTTTTGAAATGCGTTTTTCTGATTTTTTTTTGTTGTTGTTGTTGTTATTCTGTCTCTCACTGTTAAAATACACCTACCATTAAAATCATATACTGATCATTTCTTTGTCAGTGGGCAAATGTACAAAATCAGCAGGGGATCAAATACTTTTTTCCCCCACTGCATGTGTGTGTGTGTGTGTGTGTGTGTGTGTGTGTGTGTGTGTGTGTGTGTGTGTGTGTATATATATATATATCATTCTGAGTAAACTCTAGAGACTGCTGTGTGTGAAAATCCCAGGATATCAGCAGTAGCAATACTCAAATCAGCCCATCTGGCACCAACAATCACGCCACAGTCAAAATCACTGAGACCACATTTTTTCCCCCATTCTGATGGTCGATGTGAACATTACCCAAAGCTGCTGGCCCATATCAGCATGATTTTATGTACTGCACTGCTGCCACACGATTGTCTGATTAGATAATTGCATGAATGAGTAGGTGCACAGGTGTTCCTAATAAAGTGCTCTGTGAGTTTATGTTTAATATTTCATAATTAATTAAATTAATATTTTTAACATTACGTAGTATAAAAAATTCATTTTCTCAATCTTATACTTAAGACCTCTTCAATAAATTTTATTTTCCATGAAAATAACTTCCCACCCTGTTAATATATAGTACTGTTTCATTAAAAAATGAACCCAGGCTGCTATCACATTACAATAACAATGATTCTACCACAAAGACTAATTTTACTATAGAACAGCTTAGTGTGGCATTTCCACCCTGTTGTGTTCCCCTTAGTTAGACTTGTGAATTTTAATGGAGTTAAATAAACATATATCATGCAAATGTTCTTCTCATATCGGTGCATTTTTTTGACATAACCTATAATGGAGATACAGGATACATGCTTAAACTATAACATTATGTCTTACGATCCAAAAAGGCATTACTTACAAGGAATGAGCCATCTAATAAACTGGCAGCTCAGTTTAGTTTTTGGACAGTGTCTACAATAATATCACATTTTATGTTGTCATGTATCATAAAAGGGTCATTTATTATTTCACAATGTGCAGTGTTCCATAAATCAGTCACAAATATGTGTGTTCCTAATCAACATGGCTTATCTAATTGTGTCTAAGTAAAGGCCTGGCTCTCGCACAAAATTTGTTACAAAATCCAGGAGTTTTGTTTGTACAGTACAGCATGTATGCTTATGCGTAGATGCATGTCAAAACTTTTCCTGTGCAGCTTAAATTGCTTAAATGTACAGTGCCTGCCACTAATATTGGCACCCTTGGTAAATACGAGCAAAGAAGGCTGTTTTATTGTTGAACGTTTTGATCTTTTGTTCAAAAAATTCACAAAAATACTCTGCTATCATGGATATCAAACAATTGCAAACAAAACACAGGTTTATAAAAAAAAAAATTCTTTGTTAAATATAGGTGTGCAACAATTATTGGCACCACTATGAATTCATATGAGAAATATATATATATATATATATATATATATATATATATATATATATATATATATATATATATATATTACATTTTTTAGTATACCTGGGTTACTAGGAACAGGAAATTGTTCAACCATGACTTCCTGTTTCACAGGGGTATAAATATGAGGTAACACATAGGCCAAATTCCCTTAGTCATTCATAACAGTGGGTAAGACCAAGGAATATAGCTGCGATGTGTGGCAAAAGGTTGTTGAGCTTCACAAAATGGGAAGTGGCTATAAGAAAATAGCACAAGCACTGAAAATGCCCATTTCCACCATCAGGGCAATAATTAAGACGTTCCAGTCAACTGGAAATGTTATGACTCAACCTGGAATCGTGTCTATATTGTCTCAACACACTGTGAAGAGGATGGTTCGAGTGGCCACAAATTCACCAAAGATCACAGCTGGACATTTGCAGAAGTTAGTTGCGTCTTGGGGTCAGAAAGTCTCCAAAACTACAATCCGATGTCACCTACATCACCACAAGTTGTTTGGAAGGGTTTCAAGATAAAAGCCTCTACTCTCATCCAAAAACAAACTCAAGTGTCTTCAGTTTGCCAGACACTACTGGAACTTCAAATGGGATTTATTAGATATTAAATGAAAACCTGACTGCCTCTGCCAGAAAGCTTAAAATGAGCCGCGGTTGGATCTTCCAGCAGGACAATGATCCAAAACATACATCAAAATCAACACAAAAATGATTTAATGACCACAAAATCAAGGTCCTGCCATGACCATCCCAGTCCCCTGACTTGAAGCCCATCGAAAACCTGTGGGGTGAACTGAAGAGGAGAGTCCACCAGCATGGACCTCAAAATTTGAAGGATCTGGAGAGATTCTGTATGGAGGAATGGTCTCAGATCCCTTGCCATGTATTCTCCAACCTCATCAGGCATTATAGGAGAAGACTCAGAGCTGTTATCTTGGCGAAGGGAGGTAGCACAAAGTATTGACTAAAAAGGTGCCAATAATTGTTGCACACCTATATTTAACGAAGATATATATATATATATTTTTTGATAAACCTGTGTTTTGTTTACAATTGTTTGATATCCATGAGAGCAGAGTATTTTTGTGAATTTTTTTGAACAAAAATAAAGTTAAACAATAAAGACAAATTTTCACAGCCTTCTTTGCTCATATTTACCAAGGGTGCCAATATTAGTGGAGGGCACTGTAGCTCTGTGTGTGTGTGTGTGTGTGTGTGTGTGTGTGTGTGTGTGTGTGTCACAGCTAAGAGGCACTGTAAGTGAACTGACAGAGATGACGAAGGCTCTCGCCTACAGTGTTTCTCAGCTCATTTTCAGATGCTAATTTGCCCCATCCTCAGGAAAATCACAGAGTGTAAGGAAGTGATTATATGCATGACCGGTCATCCGTCAACATGCCCGAGGATTCTAACCAACATTGTTTAATAATTTTGAAAATATAAAAAGTAAATACCCCAACAGACAAGTGACAAACACACTTTGAATTTAAATACTTTATTCGCAGCACCTTTTTTTAATGAGGTAATAATTAAGTATCCAATCGTCTAATGTCGTAGGATAACCTTTCCATTTCCACGGTGAGGTTTTATTTAGCGATGAAGAGATGTGGGAAGTAGAAAGAAATACTTTTAAGGAGTGGAGAAGCTTCATAAATATTTATAATTGAAATTTTAGGGATGCTGAACACAGTTTAGTAAGCATAGAAGCTTCTAGATCAAAGTTGTGCTTCTGCAATAAACCAGTCCAAGCCCAGTGGTTGTTTTTGTACTGAATCACAAGAAATTCGGGATTCCACATATAAGCCGACTAATCTATAACACTGGACATTGTTACGGTACATTTCCAATTGTTTTGTTGTTCATTTCTTCATTAAATTTACTCCATAAGCTTCAAATGCTGTTTCCACTTAAGTGGCATTAAATGTTTCCTGGAATGACCGTACCATTTGTCTTTGAGGCATAAAATGGACAGTTAGTACCGTATTGATCCTAGAGACCACGGTTTAACAATGACACACCCTCCCATGTGACCGAAATCCCAGTAGAATTAGACTCATCAAGAGGAAACAGTATCTCAGTGGTCTCCTACCAGGATTCCATTGTCTGGAAAGACAGGTTTTCATTAGCCCATTTAACTCGATGCAGATAACTGAAGCTACTTTTTAAAAAGTTGTGGGGGGGAAAGAGGGCTCTTTGGCTGGTTTTAAAAAGCGCTTCAAAGCCATTGATGTGACTCTCCGAGGAGTGGCCTGCCTCCAATGACTGACTCGTGGAATGATTGTGTTGCCGAAGCAGATGGCAGGATATCCTGCTGCAGAGATTCCTTCAACGAGGTTCAAAAGGAAACAGCTCCATATCAAAGTTTCACAATGGCAAAGTTGGAAAGTTAGATCAAAGCCCCTTGGACGTGGAGTAGGTCTTGTTCTGGGCCATGTTATTTCACTAATGAAAAAGCCATCCTTGTTTAAGACTATGCGAGGGCTAATCTCCGGATGAAAATTAGTGGCACATTTGGGAGGTTTGCATTGGTTGTGATGATCTGCGTCTTTTCACAAATATTATGTGAAAAATTCAGTGTCAGACATAAATTCTGGGCAAGTGTGTTTCCTGTCTCACTGAATGTTTTTCACCGTGATTTGAGGTGTAGTGATTGATGTACATAAATTTTTACACTGACACAAAGATGCATTGGGTTTTGACACAGCGCTGAATGCAGATACCTTGTAACTTTGTGGATATCCATTTGATTTGCCTTGAATCTGCACTCTAAACAATACCATATCAAGAGCTGCCATGATTTTGCCAATGACACCACAGGCCTCCTGTCTAATTTCATATATGGATCATCACAGATGAAGATGTAGCACTCTGTTCAGCACTATCCTTCCTTAAACTCAGCTGACCAGAGCGTGGCCCGATGGAGGTCAGGAATACTTATCAACTTGGCACTGGAACTCCAAATCCTCATACGCCACATCACTCATCCTTGCAACAGTTTCTCTTTTTTTCTTTTTTTTTTCTTTTTCCAATTGCTCTGAAGCCGTAATGCGGTTGGAGCGAGGAGATGAAGAGTCCGGGGCTTTCTTAATCAAACCGTCAAGCGTTTAATCTTGTCGGTGGAACATCTGGCAGGCACCTTTTCTCATTTGTTTCATTCAAGTTATATTGTACCTCACTGTTCTTGTAGGATTAGTCTAAAAAAAAAAAAGAAAGAAAGAATGAAAGGATCTCTAGGCTCAGAGTCACGATGACTCCTCAGCATGTCCCCTGTGAAAATAATCCAACGGTCAAACCCAAAGGTACAGCATGCTTCTGATCTGCAGATTGCATGTGCCAGGACCGAGCCACAATCGAGTCCATATGGTGCTTTGAAGTGCTCAGAGCAAACTGTGATAAATAGGAATGAAGCAAGGACGAAGATGAAAAAATACAACTTGAGGTATTTGTCCTAAGTAACTGGCAACTAGCCATGGGTTTGGAAATATGTAATCATGATAACTCTGATATTTATATTAAAAAAAACGTAACAATCGATGGATTTCTGCTGAGTCGTTTTATTCAGTAATGTGGAATACTGAATGACAATGAAAGACTTTCCTCTGGATTTCCCCATACGCTGGAACAGAAGCTGCTGATTTGAGCTTGTAATGTGGATAACATCCCACTTCTAAAGCCAAAAAAAATGGACAAATATATAACTGTACTACTAGTAGAAAGTCATCTTGTAGCACTTGTGACCTCTTTTCCAGTGAATTTTTGAAGAGCTAAAAAGGTCCTGGGCTTGTTTATGTTCTGCATTCCCAGCACACTGGAAACCCCCTGAGGAGCATGTAAACTATTTGTCAATAGTGTGAAAGATAATTTTGTTGCTTTATAAGATTTCCATTCAAGGACACCACATTTTCCACTGTGTTGTGTGTCTTGCCCATTTTTCTCACATTTGCATGACAACCACACACAACGCGCCATCCCATTGTTCCCATTACATACATTCATAGACACTGTTCCAACTACAGAAACTCTGGTGCTTCTTCAGGTACTTACCGTCTTTCTTCCCCGTTTACAAAAATCACACACACACACACACACACACACACACACACACACAAAAGAAAAAAAGCCAGGTACATTGTACATAGTACATACTTTTTTTACAGGCTTTTTGTGGAGAACCTTTCACTACATGTTTCCAATTTTACTCACTTGCTCTCTTTGTACATGGTAACACTTACATTGCTGGATTGCAGCTTTAACAATTGCATTTCATGTGGTTTTCTTTGTTTTGGCATTTTGTGAAGCATGCATTTGACTCATCTTTAGTACCGCAAGCTCCACCATAAAAGTTTCAGGGTCATTGAAAAGTATAACTACTAGATTAGGAGCGAAAATTCATTAATGCATAAGGCATTTTTATTTCCCATAATGTTAGTACTTCCTCAAAAACAGCACTTTAATCATATCAGGCTGCCAAGTGTTCAGTGTGGCCGCTGCACTTTTTAGCAATATTAACAGCTGGTTAAATAATTAGTCGTGGCAATGTTCCTAGTGGTGAAAACCAGAGTTGATAAACATGGTTTGTGCGTAATGCATCGCTGGAAAAGTTTTGAGCGAGATGGCACACGCAGCGGCACGAGTCAGTCGCCCCATTCATTCACTCCATACATAACTGGATGTAACTGGAAGTGTAATAATTAGTACATAATGTATTAAACATTTTAGCATTTCCTTCCAAGTACAAGTCAATGTTTGGGTCATTTTAAAATTCACTTGAAGCTTTCTGACATTGTTTGTCCCTTTTTTTCTTCGGGTGCATGCATGCAATGTCAAATAAGCAAATGGTAGGGAATAGTGGCACATAAATGCTATTCTTGAATTGGATTGCACTGAGAAGGGATGCACCGTTGTGATTTTAATGATTATTCATGCAGCTCTAGTTCTGGGTCATATTCATATTGTGCGAGTAGTTTTCTTGCGTTGTTCTAAAACATGAAACTGTTTAATAAGTTTAAGCAGACCTGTCCAGACACTATTACTGATAAACTCCAAGGGTTTACTTCCATTTCACCTCAGTGACCTGCGCTTTTCTCCTATCAGTCTTTTTCAGTGACTTTGTAGTGAAGTACTCTCTCTTCGGGCTTTAAGAGGTACCGTTTTGTACTCACATCACATTTTAACAAGCTGCAGTAAAGGCTACGAGCCAGATCCGGGGTGGGAGTCCTGCCGCCCCTGTGAGGTCAGTTCAAAGTGATGAATGTGGATATTAATGTGCAATAATGACCTTCTCGGACCACATTTCCGAAGCTCTCTTCAGGTCCCCTGTGCCCGTAATGTTCAACCTCTGTCAGGCCACCGTGCAGGACGCCCGTAACGATGAGATTAATGATGGTACAGTCCCAGCTCTGCCCTTGCCCATGTTCAACCTCTGCACGATCAGTCTCTTTTGTTTAATGCACAGGGAGCGTTAAGTCATCCTGAGAGTTTTACTTCAGCCCGGTTTTGCAGCGCTGCCCAAAATGTAGAGACCGAGCCTGACTCGCTTCCAGCTCTTTCAGTTTCTGAGCTATTGCGTCGGCCAACCTCAAGATCAATGGCATTTTTCATTAGCCCGGGAAAGCGGAACCGCTTGTGATTATTGCCAATAAAGGAAATTAGATCAAATGATTTTTGACTTTGATTTTTTTCCCCACTCTCTCTTTTGCCCTGCCATCCTTTCACATTTAATCAAACGTGAGGTAAAGTCATCACTGAAATTGCCGTTGATTTATAAATAAGCTAATTGGTGGCATTCTCTTTAAGTACCTCTCCCTCCGGTGGACATGGCCCTGTTTTTATTGCCTAGTCAAAACCCGCTTCATGTAATTTTCAAAATGGCTCTTGAAATGAAATTTTCCTCTGAGCTCGCGAAGCACCTCCATCGCTCACAGCTCTCTGTGAGTACTTCTTTTCATCTGCTGGGTGCTGTGTTTCACAGGCCAGCTCTCTCTCCTTATTTGTTTGCAAAATCATCCATCCAAAACTTTAGCTTTGGCTCCAAGTTGGTCGAGGCAAGGCTGTTGAGTGGCCTCTGTTGATGTTTAGTCTTTTGAGGTTTGGTAGAGAATATAAGGTTTATCATTTACTTATGAGCACTATACTAATTTGGAAAACCGGCACACTCTAAGAATGTCCTGTCTAAAATTAGCAGATAAAAATCTATACTTTTAAAAGACACCCCTGCCAGTTTTTAAGCATTTGGATTTTCTCCAGGTTATTTTTGAGAGGATAATTTCTCAGAACATGAAGCTTAATCTTGTGTATGAAAAACTTGCAGCTTTGCTTACCAGATGATGAGAGAAAACTGGCTTTATAAGAAGATATGGACGAAAAGCCTGAGCACAGACAGATCGATTTTTTTGTGAAATGGACAAAAAATGACCAGGAATGCTTTTAAAAGAATGACGAAAACAGGAGGAGGACATAGAAAATGTTAACAAGGTGTCATCTAGGAATGTACAATATAAAGATTTAATCATCTCTTCACAATTTTACACTGCCACGTTATCCAGTGATGCCAGTGATCCAGAACTGCCATTCAAAACACATGTTGCTTAGTAGCTCTGCAATTTAATACCGGAGAAAGCTGGTACAAGTTGTCACTCGAAAATATGCCAAAAGAGCAGATTATCTATTCCTTCCCAATAAAATGGGAGATACCCAGTTAAAATATGTGTCTGGAATGATTAGTGCAGATGTTTTGAGCTCTCCATTATTAACAGACACCACCTGGAAGTCCCGCCCCCTTCCCCTCAATTTTTTCTAGCCAGAAAATGGTCAAAAACAGGACTTTAAAAAACATTAAATGAAGAGTCAGATCTAAAGCTTTACAAATATCGTTAATGTTGATGATAATTAGAAAGTGATTGTGGCAAGGAGGAGGGCGTGGCCAGGCTGTGAGGGCGCACACCTGGCACTGATTTGTCTAATCAGTGGGAGAGAGAGATAAAGGAGCGGCTGGAAGCGCCGGAGAGACGGAGAGAGACGCACGTGCATCTTGTGTTCAGTTTGTGTGTTTTACGTTTTCTTTCAGTTTCGTTTATTATTAAACTTTATGTTTACGATCAGCCGGTTCCTGCCTCCTCCTTGCCCGACCTTTAAATTGTTACACTGGTGCCGAAACCCGGGAAGGAGGAGGGACGCGCTGTCAGAGAGCTCTCGTCGCTGTGGGAGGACCGCGACACTGAGGATGCGGTGGTGCTGGAGCGATTGCCGAGGAGGACGGAGGAGTCGCTGCCGTCTGCCGGGATGCGGAGGAACCGCTGCCGTCTGCCTGAAAGGGGTTGTCATCTGCCAGGAGATGGAGGACCCGCTGCTGTCCGCCGGGGAAACCGAGACGTGGCTGACGTCCGCCTGGAAAGGGGAGGAGCCTGACTTCCGCCGGGGAAGCAGAGATGTGGCTGACGTCCGCCTGGAAAGGGGAGGAACCGCAGCCGTCCGTAGGGTAGGAGCCGCAGCCGCCCGCTCGGAAGTCCAGTGTCATCGCCCGGCGTCGTGGGGGATCGCTTCCCAGCTGGCTGAGAACCGGATGACAGCGTGTCTGGGGACCAGAGTGTTTTTTTTCTCTCTCTCTCCTCTCTTTCTCTCTGGCTTGCTCTCCAGCTTGCTTCTTCTCTCTCCCCTCTTCCTCCTCCTCGTCTCTCCTCTCGCTCGCAGGTTGAGTGGCAGCACCATCCTCCCAAAAGGGTGGGAGGGGGTGTACGTCAAGCCGGAGGCCTGAATCTGTCGGCGGAGGAGTGTGGCGAGGAGGAGGGCGTGGCTAGGCTGTGAGGACGCACACCTGGCACTGATCTGTCTAATCAGTGGGAGAGAGAGATAAAGGAGCGGCTGAAAGCGCCGGAGAGAGAGAGAGAGAGACGCACGTGCATCTTGGGTTCAGTTTGTGTGTTTTATGTTTGGTTTCAGTTTCCTTTATGATTAAACTTTACGTTTATGTTCAGCCGGTTCCCGCCTCCTCCTTGCCCGACCTTTAAATTGTTACAGTGATAAAATACTCCTCCTGCATCGATTAATGCAAAGACTCATTCAACCCCTTTGAGTGGACATTACACATCAATTTTTAAAACGATTTTATATATATATATATAAATTATTTATTATTATCTTACTGTATAGTGCGCACAACTGCAGAATCATCTAAAAATCCACCATCCAGCTGAGATTTCATGGTTGCCACTGCCAGCCAGCAGTTCCTGACCGCACAGCTTATAAGATTATTACGCCCTTCCATACTCTCCTTAAACCTGAAATGGCAGAAATGTTTGTTTTCCCGGCTTTTTAGGCTTTTTAGGCTACTGGTTCTGGACGATTAAATAGTTTATCACGATTTATTTATTTTTACTGTGACTCACAAGTGTGGAAAAATCTACAGTACTGTGCAAAAGTTTTAGGCACATGCAAAGAAATGCTGTAGAGCAAAGATGCCTTCAAAATAATGAAATTAAATGTTTCTACATTACAAAAAAAAAAAACATAAAGAGCAGTAAACAGTAGTAAATGAAACAAAGTAAATATCTGGTGTGACATAAAAATAAAAATAGTAGTCTCCGGTACAATGTGTGCAGGTTTATAAGGAAATGAGCTGGTAAGTTTTATTGAGCATCTTGCAGAACCAGACACAGTTCTTCTGGAGACTTTGACTGTCGCACTTGCTTCTTATTTTTGCAGAAAATTTTTTTGGTCTGAAAAGTGTCTCTTATGTAATATGCTGCTTTCTTTAATGACATACAAATATTTTTCTGTAACATTTAATTTTGTGCTAGAAAACCAATGTTTGGGAACCTAAAATGCTTTTTGTACTGACTTGATAATGTAGACGTCATAAAATAAAATTCTATAACAAAGTTTGTACTGAAGAAAATAGGGTGCTTAAAACTTTTGCACAGTACTGTATATCACCCAAGCCTAGTGTCATCCATACTGCATACTACTACAGCCATTACATCCATATTAGTATTACTGCACCTAATGTAAACAATCCAGTAGGGGGTTATTATTATCTCCAGAATTTGTCTGTGAAATAATGTACCAAGCAAATAGAACATGGTGAGGTGGGAGCACCAAAATGCTGCCAGCCAGACTGCTGTTGGTTGACATGAATTTCTCAGACTAAATGTTGCTTTGTGAAGGTGATGCCCGAACACTCCAGGACACCAGATTATCACATAGACAGTGAACAGTTTTTGACTGTGGGTTGAGACTCAGCCGGGCCATGAGCTAACCAGGAACGCGTAAAGCAAAAAAGGGCTTCCACACCACAAAAGTCAGTCGTTTGTGTGTACCTCAAAGAGAAGCTGTTTTTTTTACACTCCTGACTTTATAGCTCGCTTCGTTTTGAAGTAGATGAGATCTCCAGCAATTGGAACGCTCCTTCGTGTATTGCAAACATATTGTGGGCCACTGTGCTAAATCGGTTAGTAGTTAGTCATCCCGCGCCGTCGCCCTCCACCACAAAGTTTTTGGCGCAGCGAAGGCACTACTTAGGGGATCCATTTCAGTCAGGCCAAAATAATGAACTTTCTTCCTTTGGGAAATGACTGCTGAAGGCATGGCACTGTCTACTAGAGATTATCTGAGAAACTAGGACTGTGTTTTGCTTGCCATGGTCCAAGGTTTCTGTGGTATTCATTTGTAGCTAGTGGGCAAGAGAGGAATTAAAGGCTCTGAAAGTAAAAAAAATTAAGCCAGAAGCTCATCTGCATGAATCGGAGCGTGCGAGCCAGTGAAATAAAATGAATATGTGTAATGCCGTTGTTTATTATGATTTGTTTAGTGTGATGAGGATGTTACTATCGATGTCTTTCATTGTGCTCACTTCAAGCCATCGGTGGCTCATTCTTCAGCGCTGAGTCTCAGGCTTATGGCTGCTCCCTCAGTTCTGCTCTGCTGCAAAAAATAATAACGCGTCAGTACGCGACGGGAGGGAATCTTTGCTCTCGAATAGCTAATTGGCTGAAGTCCATTGCACAACCTGCAATTAGGCCTCCCAGTGCAACGAAGCAGCGTATAGGCAGTCTGAAGGAAGTCGGGAATGTCTCTACTGTGTTTTATAGATGTCTGTTGGCACACAGTAACACAAAAAAACCTGACTTGTTTTTAACTAACTTGTAATAATCATGTACAGTGCATTTCACTCAAACTCCTACCTGGTTTTATTTTAGTCTATGGCAAAGGGCACTGTGACAGATTTCCTAGTGTAGGCAAAGGAAAAAAGATGACGTGTGTTCATTTGTAAAGTAATCAACATTTTTGGGTTCTCTCACTGGTGTTGCACATTAATTACTTGTTCCTTGGTCGGAACAAAAGGATGCACATGAGGACTTTTTAGGACCTTGTGACTGAGAGATGTAATGCATGTTAGGAAAAGTTAAATATGGACTTTGTCATGTTTGGGGTTCGGCAACTATTCACGCCACGGTTTCTTCCTTTTCTAGATTTCTGCCTGAACACAAGCTCCTGCTAAGACAAACCCAGTCTCAGCATAATATCAGCTCACAAGATTCCCGAAAGCATCCTGAAACAGCAGCAGCTAGGTAAATGACATAATACTGACATGTTTATAGCATAAAAGACATCTCTATATATTATATAAATTCACTGTATATGCACTATATTTATGCTGACAGTGGATAAACTATACAATTTGAGATGATGCTTTTATTCCTGCTCAGTATCCATTTAATGAATCTCACTAGCTTCACGACATCTCAAAACGAGAAAGAACAAAGACACGAGTGTGATGCAGAAGACCTGGAGCATCGACTAGCGTCCAAGCAGTGTTCTGATCCAGAAAGAGGAATGCCACGGCCCCTGCACATCGTTTGGCCCCATCGTTGGTAGGTGTTTTGACATTCTTGTCCAACTCAACATTTGCGGTTCACTTCAGTTCACAGTTGGCTGGACCTGCAAAACTAAAGCCTTTAAAAAAAAAAAAAAAAAAATCCTGTATGTCAACTGTCTTTCCAACTGTAACAAAGTTTTGTATATTATGTGATTCATTATTTCACACTGGACTCTACTTAACCTCCAAGGGAAATGTGGTACAAAGTGCAAATGGCAAATGTTTCTCATGGTAGATTTGAACAAAAGGCCGAATCCAACTGTTTGGCATCTCGAAATGTTCCTTGTGTTTCCAAACAGAAATCGTTCAGGCTGTTGGATCAGTGTGTTATGTTTGACAGCGAGGCGGGGGCATGGAACATGGACAACCCACATGTTTTCAGTACAACATGAAGAAATCATTTTGGTGCAACAAAGAAGGACCATTGAGGCCATTCTAGGCGTATAATCTTAAATCTGTTCTGCTCGGATCTTTTAACTGCACAGCAGTTTTATTTCCCATTTCACTCCAGGGAGAAGACAAAAAAAAAACTCCATTGACCAGTGTGGGTCAGATACATCAGTTGGTTTACAATTGTTCTACGGTAGTAATAAGGGCTGAAGCCCACTGCGATGCCACGTCCTCCCCACGACAATGTGGAACTGCGCTGCCACTGAGCTTTGTTCGCAGAAAGAGCAGGGGAGGGATGAGAAAATATTTCACTGCCCGCAGGACCGCTCTGTGGCTTTTGCTGAAGCTTAAATGTCTTCCACTCCCCATATTTTAGAGCTTCTCTTGGCATTAATGGAAACCAAGCAGCGTTGTATCTCTGCCTCATCTGCTCAGCCTACAGAGTGGGGAGAGAAAAAGGTTTTGGAGCTACATTTTTCTCCCATGACTCTGCTCTCATCTCTTGGCGGGGACAGTGTGTTTCCTGACTGAAAAAACGCTCGTAAATCAGGTTAACGGGCGAAAAAAAAATAAAGACCACCGGTGCAGAAGTTTCTACGCTGGCACTGGGATTTAGCCGTGTTTGTTTGCATTGGGTCTCTGCGTCTCACCTACTCTTGTGTCAGTAATGAAAGCGGGCCGTTTTGTAATCTCCCGAAAAACTGAGCAAAACACAGATGGATTAAGGACTTGCAACATGCGTGTTTCATAAACGCTGGAGCCAGGCCGAGTGAAATTAGGGTTTACACATGGCCACAGCAACTGGTTCGAAAAAGGGGAGGCTTGGATTATCTGTGTGATTTAAGCTGTGACACACTGTGTACTGTTTCACTCCTCTCTTTTCCACTAAGCTTCGTTCCCCCCCCCCGCCCTCTCATCACTTGCTTACAGATTGTTAATCTGTTTGTGGCCTGGTTAGGCGTTCATCCTGGGCCGGATTACAGCGCTGTCTAATTGCAGGCGCTGCCCGGGACCAGTCAGGTCAGAGATCTGTGTGTGCAGGTGTTGATGCCACAACTGCTGAAACTGATCAAGCGTTAGGGAGGGATGAGTGATCATGATGTCAGGCTCAACCTTCAAATTGTGTTTGTGGTAAAAGAGACATTCTTTTTGTTGTTTTGTCAGCTTGATACTTGATTGTGTAAAAGCTGTATATATAAGTGATTTTGAGTTTCAGAAGTGACTATAAATGACAAGTTCTTTTCTTTTTATATTTGAATTGTTTATGGTTTCTGAAGCATATAAATGATTAAATACGTTGTTGTAATAACAGAAGTTTCGGTCTTGAATGACGCATCTTGTCAGTAGCAGAGTTTCCAAATTTGCCAAAAAACAGTCTGATGTTACTTCCAGTTCCCAAAATTGCTAACCAATACCAAAACTCAAACAATGTGTATATTTAGAAATCGTACAGCGTTACTTAAACCTCTGAGCGTGCAGACTGGCCGATAAACTGCAACCAGTGTCCGGGTTTTACTCAGCAAATCAATCTTCACGTTTTAAAGCTTCACACAAATGAATAGCAGCTCTTAACTGAAAGAGAGGAAAGTAAAAACTGAAGTAAAACGCGAGTTTCAGATTTTAGTTTTTAGCTGTCAGTTAAAAAAAAGAAAACAGTCCCTCACACACAGCTCTAAGAAATGTGGCACAAGGCTGTAAACTCTCAGTAATAAACTCACACTAATATTACCATTACGAGGACTTTTTACATGACCGATATACTGAAACTCATTTATGAATCTGCAGAGGAAGCTAGTCCACATATGTTGATAAGTGTCTCTGTACATGTTGTCCAACACACACAAGTTTCAAGCTCATGCCTGGATGTTTATTTATTGAGTGCTTTCTGACTATCTGCATTCGGTGGCTTTAATATGAACTTATTTTGCTTATTGAACTTATTTTAATTATAAATACACCCCTTCCAAATCATATACAGTACATCAAAACAGGTTTAAAGTGATCAGGATGTTTTATTTATCTATCTATCTATTTATTTATTTATTTTTTACAACATACACAGTGCCCTCCACTAATATTAACACCCTTGATAAATGTGAGCAAGGAAGGCTGTGAAAAATTGTCTTTATTGTTTAACCTTTTGATCTTTTGTTTAAAAAAAAATCAGGTTTATAAAAAAATATATATCTTTGTTAAAAAACAACAATTATTGGCACCCCTATGAATTCATATGAGAAAAATATATTTGAAGTATATTCCCATTGATATTTTATATATTTTTTTAGTACATCTGGGTGAATAGGAACAGGAAATTGTTCAACTTCCTGTTTCACAGAGATATAAATATGAGGTAACACAGGCCAAATTCCCTTAGTCATTCCTAACAACCGGTAAGACCAAGGAATATAGCTGTGATGTGCAGCAAAAGGTTGTTGAGTTTCACAAAATGGGAAGTGACTATAAGAAAATAGCACAAGCATTGAAAATGCCCATTTCCACCATCAGGGCAATAATTAAGAAGTTCCAGTCAACTGGAAATGTTATGAATCAACCTGGAATTGGATGTGTGTCTATATTGTCTCAATGCATTGTGAAGAGGATGGTTCGAGTGGTCAATAACTCTCCAAGGATCACAGCTGGAGAATTACAGAAGTTAGTTGCGTCTTGGGGTCAGAAAGTCTCCAAAACTACAATCAGAAGTCACCTATATCACCACAAATTATTTGGAAGGGTTTCAAGAAAAAAGCCTCTACTCTCATCCAAAAACAAACTCAAGTGTCTTCAGTTTTTCCAGACACTACTGGAACTTCAAATGGGATCGGATTCTATGGTCAGATGAAACCAAAATAGAGCTTTATAGCAATAAACACCAGAGGTGGTTTTGGTGCACACAGAGAGGTAGCCATATGGAAAAGTACCTCATGTCCACGGTTAAATATGGTGGTGGCTCTTTAATGTTTTGGGGCTGTTTTTCTGCCAGAGGACCTGGACATTTTGTTAGGATACATGGCATCATGAACTCTATAAAATATCAACAGATATTAAATGAAAACCTGACTGCCTCTGCCAGAAAGCTTAAAATGGGCCGTGGTTGGATCTTCCAGCAGGACAATGATCCAAAACATACATCAAAATCAACACAAAAATGGTTTACTGACCACAAAATCAAGGTCCTGCCATGACCATCCCAGTCCCCTGACTTGAAACCTATAGAAAACCTGTGGGGTGAACTGAAGAGGAGAGTCCACAAGCATGGACCTTGAAATTTGAAGGATCTGAGAGATTCTGTATGGAGGAATGGTCTCAGATCCTTTGCCATGTATTCTCCAACCTCATCAGGCATTATAGGAGAAGACTCAGAGCTGTTATCTTGGCAAAGGGAGGCAGCACAAAGTATTGACTAAAAGGGTGCCAATAATTGTTGCACACATATTTAACAAAGAAAATTTTTTTTGATAAACCTGTGTTTTGTTTGCAATTGTTTGATATCCATGAGAGCAGAGTATTTTTGTGATTTTTTTGAACAAAAGATCAAAAGGTTAAACAATAAAGACAATTTTTCACAGCCTTCTTTCTTGCTCATATTTACCAAGGGCTCTGTAGCATTCTCATAAGTAGTAAGCAGCTAAGAGCAAATAACAAGATTCCTGCTCGTGAAAATGCTTTTAAACCTCTTTTCAGGATAAACAATGATTAACAATGACAGAGCAGCTATATAAATAGTGTATGGTAATTATGTTATATAATTGTAAGTAGGAAAGAAAAACCTCGTGGACCTGCACTGTGTCCTCTCTTCTGCAAATCCAGACATATTTGTGCATCACTCTGTTTTTCTTTCTTTAATTTTTTTCCCCTCCCAGTCTGTTCTCTAGGCACTAATCAGCAAGTGTAAGAGACGCGGGCACTGACGCATCACCGCACCACGTTGGCACTTCCCCTGAACGCTCCTCTGGCACCACCCTCTCCCCCGAGCTCACAGCCAAAACTCTGCCATTTCGGAGTGACTGTGCATTGAAGAGCATGACGCATGCTAGACTAGCAGCTTCAACAGCACATTCCCAAACCCAAATTAGAAAACGTTTGCCATTCATCGTTCCGAAATATGCAACATATTAGACAACAGTTTCAGTCCAACGTTCAGGGTTTTGTGCAACATATTAGAAAAGAGTTGCCATTCAGTGCTCAATTGGAAACAGCTTTATCTGGATCAAGTAGCCAAGATAAAATCAGAAAATCCCATTTTATAAACATTATCAAAACAATACGTTGTTTACATTTTCGTCTCATTAATTGAATATGCACTGTATGTTCCATATGGAATTATAACGCATACAGAAATACTCTCACTCTGAGGAACATTCTCTCCTCCCCTGTTTTTTTTTTTTTGTCTAGTTTATCAATCCCCTGATATCTCGTGCCTGGGCTTTCAAACATCCCATTAATTTACCGCTTTTCACTTTCTCCTGATTCGAATCCTTTTAACGTTTGCTGTAAATATAGTCCGAGATGTGTTTTTTTTCCTTCAAAATGCACCTCTTGGGTGCGACTTAAAGGGGAATATTTAATCATAGCTGTCTGAACTAGAGGATGATATTCTTTTAAGTGTTAAAGGACGCTGCTAATGAGGGTCCCCACTGAACAAGCTTTTCTTGATTTGTTTTATTTGTGCTCCCTCTTGTAGCGAAGGCCGGCTAATCAAGCCGCATTCGGGTAAAGACTGTTTGCGGAAGCGGTCGAAAGGGGAATGCTGGGGGGAGAAAAAAAACAATGGTGTGCAGAAATCTCTGCCTTACATAATGTCCGTGATGCTTCTAAGTAATTGAATGCAACGTGCACCGCAGTGGATATTTTGGTCTGCTTTCAGACTTAATACTGCAAATGAAACTTGGTATAAGACCCTGATCTGCAGGACTGGCAGTGACATTCGGCTGCGTTCTCTCGTCTGACTCCCAAAGTGCCAGCAACACATCGAGCCTCCTGCAATCCCAGAGCAGCATAGCTGACATATTAATTAACCCTGGGCTTGGGTGTCAGTAGGGAATAAGGCATCATGCCGTGTACAGATTACGTTTTTATTTACTTCGCTGACAGGACGGGTAATAGGCGCCATGTCACCTCACCACGGGTCAACCGCGCTTAGACCGGAGGAGGGTTACATTCACATGTTCAATTCAAAGAAGATGTGAAATTAATGAGGGAATCAGCGCCGAGCCACAGGGGGACGTGGCAGCATAAAAGAAGCGGAAATGAGGATAAATAAGCTTTGTGCTAATACCTCATCTAAAGAGCTTCGGCCCAGGCGGGGTGGCATCTTTTGTCAAGCGCTTCAGTAATCTGCCGTCGACCTTCAACAAACGTCACTTTTGGAAAGGAAGGCCCGTTTTTGTTTAAAGGCGCTCAAAGAAGGAAATGAGCTGCAAAATGAAAAGGCTTTGGCAGCACTCTTCGAGTGTGGAGTGTAGCCCGTGTGCCGGGCCTTTGGCTCACTTCTGGACTGTGTTACAGGCAGAGATGGAAGGACCATTTGATATTTATTTCCAGCTCATGCGTTTCGATTGAAATTTTTGGGCCTTAGCAGGAGATGGTTTGAGTTATTACTTTAAAGGACAGAGAGAGAGAGAGAGAGAGAGAGAGAGAGAGAGAGAGAGAGATCCGTTTACAGAACACTGTGTGTTTGTTGCTATTAATATTCATGTGTTTCTGACATCTACACCAAAAACAGATTTTATTTAGGTTCTTTTTGGCATCGATATTACTACGTCTTGTTTTAATTCTGCACTTTAATACTGTAGCACCAATGAGACAAATTCGTATTCTTTTTTCTTTCTTTGAAGGGAACATGACAAAGACCCTGAGCTGTTTTTCCAGACCTTGCTAAAGCTGAGTGAGCGAGAGCTGAGCTTTGAAGTGTCCGTCCTCGGGGAAACATTTACCGACGTACCAGGTACGCTGCGACCCATAAAGATCTGTAAGATCTGTAAGGATAAGAGTTAGAGTGCAGAAGGACTTATATTTATTTTTAATGGTAAATTGAGATCATTGCTTTAAAAATAAAAGAGCAAAAGGAAGTTGAATCAGGTCACGCTACGAAGCAAAGTTGTTCATTTCTTTCAGAATGTGATTCCTTATTAGACTCGGTGTCTTTTTCAGTGGAAGTAAATTATATACGTGTTGTTTATGTGCCTCTGCGCCTCGCCCTTCAGGCTTCATCGGCACCGCAGCTAAACAGTGACTAATTTGTTAAATAGTTCAGAGATCATCCATTAGTCCTGTATGACTTGTACTCGTACCATTTTCATTGGCAAAACATGCTTCCATTAGCAGATGATTATGCTTTAATGTCTTTTGGACAGACTTGGATATTTATAGTGTTTCCTTAAGTTAATTCACACACCTAGCAGCTTACAGGAATCACAATCTCTTCTGGTGAGATCTAAACTTTTATAGAAGCATAAACAGCTTATGGGGGGTGGAAAAGGCACCGTAAATGTTACTCATATTTCGAAACGATGTTTACGGTTGCTCGGAAGGCAATCATGCTAAAAACTCTTTTAATCCATTTTGATTTCACTAATAGTATCGCCATCGATTATTTTTGCCCTTTCCCATTTTATACACGTCCGAATGTTATGACCGCCTCGTGTGTTTTTCATTCGCGAACAAACTAGTGGCCGAAGCCGAAACTTGCCTCTCTCTGTTAATTACCCGTGTGTTTGACACTGAGGTCTCGGACTTTGCAGACATCTTCGCCGAGGCTAAGGAACGGCTGGCTCGCCACATCCGCCACTGGGGTTTCATGCCCAGTAAGGAGGACTACCTCAGAACGCTGTGCCAAGCAGATGTTGTCGTTTCCACGGCCAAGCACGAGTTCTTCGGCGTGGCCATGTAAGTCTGCTAATGAAGGGCGTTTTCTTCATTTTCTCTTAAGAATGGAGTGGCCCCACTGTGAGTATGTGGTAGGACCAGGAAACATCCATAACGGCACTACTTACCAAAACTAAATAACGTTGTTGGATACGCTTTTTTTTGGTGTGCGTGTGTGAGCTAATGAAGGGCGTTTACTCAACATTTAATTGTTTATTAACATTTACAAAAGGGGTTTCCCTACTGTGAATTTATAGCAGGACCAGTCGACAGTGTATTGGGTATAAGATGTGCCAGAATCAAATCAAAATTGGGTATACTTGCCTAGACATGCACAGATTGAAGACCTCTAATAAGATTTAGTGGTGTGTGGTTACATCAGGGTAGGAGAAGCTGGAATGGGACATGTTTGGTTAGGGTGAAGTGTAGTTTGAACCCAAAAATGTCAGTGTATGTGCCTGGTAGAGACAAAATTGCTGGAAATATACTTCGAGGTATTTTTTTGAGTAGGGCTTAGCTTTTTTTGGTGCTTCCTAGCTCCAGGGTCACTTGTCCGATCCTGAACTTGAGTTCTTCCTGTGTCCGTGTGGGTTTCCTCTGGGTTCTCTGGTTTTCTTGCTGCCTTCCAAATCAGGCCATAGGTGGATTGGCTATTTTAAAATGCCCCTATGTGTTAAAGTGTGTGCATGGACCCTTTAATGGACTGGTATCCCTTCCAGGGTGTATCCCCACCTCCCGCCCTGGATATTCTCCAGATCCACCGTGACCCTGACCAGGATAAAACACTTATCGAAGATGAATGAATGAAATACACAAAAGCACCTTCTTTTTTTTTACATTCAAGCTGAGTTACAGTACAGAGTTCATTCCATGTGTGAATGAGAATGGTTGAGTTTTGATTGCGTCTCTCTTGTTGTTCTCACTCTTAAGCGGTTGGTAGAGAAGGCTGTATTTCGTAAAAGCAGATCTACATCACTGCTGCAACATAATCACAGTCTGGTGTGTAAGATTTCAGGAATGGTAATTAAATGCATTGATCATTTTCAAAGGGACTGAAAAGAAAAAAAAAAAAAGAGAGGGCTTGCTTGTGATTTAACACGGTCAGAATATAGCATAGGGAATAAACAAGGAGGCCCTTGAGCATGTGGTTGTATGTGTGTTTGGATGCGTGTGGCTGCATACACCGAGTTCCTGCAATTAAGCACCTGCAGATTTTATAGGCTTGAGACCCTGGGCTCATGCTTTTACTACGTAGATCTGTGCATTAGGGCCATGAACTTTATAAAAACCTAAGTGAAATGTTTTATATAGTAGATTAGTAGATTGAGTATGTTATTAGCTAGACATACATTTCCCTAAATTTACTGGCAGCCCTGATTATGTTACATGTAACTTTCCTCTGTGCCACACCACATGATGAAAAGCACCACGCCCACATGGAGGGACTTTCTCTACCGCACTCTGTCCTCGTTATTGTGGAAATTAGCCTAATCTAATTAATTGTCAGCAGACACCCATCCATGCCCGGCAGAAAAACAGCGCGGCCGCCAAGCAGAATGATCGGCTAATTATATTTGAGATGAAAAGCCTGATAAGCATTTGTGCGCTCGCACATTAACTGCATTGACATGGAGCTGATCTTAATCAGTTTCATGAGACCGGAGCCAAGCGCCTACGAGTTTCCATGCTCACCCGGCGGTAGATCGGAGAGGGAAACATTGTTGGTTGCACTTGGTGGTTATATTTAGTTTATAGTTCTGATTAGTGTCTAGTGTTTGATGGAAAAGAGATCAGGGGCCTTGCATTAGACGAAGGGTGGAGCCGTGTTCGAAACACTCTAGGGGTTTCCAAAGTCTTGTGAGAACATGGTGCTGTTCGTTGTAAAAAGCGAATCGATGCGAGATGACACATAAGTTGCTTCAGGATTCTTGTCCTGTTGTGTCAAGTGACTGACAGAAAAGTGTCACCCCAAATCCCCTACCATGTTCGACATAAAAAAAGCCATTAAAAAATGTTGTGGTATTTTTTTTTTTTTTTTTTTTTTAGAAGACTTGTCCCGTCTCAGTCAAATCTACAGAAATTCAGAGCTGAATGTCAGCGAGCTAATCGGATATTAAAATATGCATGGCTTTAGCATGGGGAATGAGGTGGTGATCTGATGGCGAGGCGAGTGATGCATGGACTCGTGAAATATTAACGCTCATTCTACAAAATATTTAAACAGCCGGTCATTTTCCGCTGGCAGCTAATAGGGCGGGTTCGGATCAGGCGAGTCAGTCGGGAGCCAAGTTTGCCCCAGATTTAACTATTCACTGAGGATTTTGTAGTTTTGACATGGACATGCTGAAGCATGAATTCCATCCATGTCTGTGTTTGGCCAAAACTTTGACCAAACAGATCCACAAAGAGGAGGAGTTCTCCTTTCGGGTTTTGGCCCCTTTTAAGATTTCTTCGTTAAGCCGGCTAACCAAGTTTTTCCTCGCCGCAGTCACCCGCGTCTTGCTCATTAGGGGGCGGAATATGGAATTCTGTAAAGGCGCTCCGTTACAGTGACCACAGTGAAAAAAGTATCGTCGGATAAAACAGACTTGACGGTTTTTACTGCTTGAGAGAAAATGCACATCTAAAATATACAGATTCTTTGTCACAATGTAAGTAGATTTTTAAGTAGATAGGTTTTTGTCAAAAAAATCCTAATTATTTTTTAAATAGTTTTATATCTACTCAGAGTTTTCTCTTAAACTGACGTGGTGTTACAGGTTGGAAGCAGTGCATTGTGGTTGCTACCCACTGTGTCCAAAGGCTCTTGTCTACCCAGAAATATTCCCTGGTAGGATTTCTTTACTTTCTTTTTTTTTTTTTTTTTTTTTTTTTTTTTCTATTGAAGAATTTGACATTGAAGATGACACAATGACAAAATTACGTAGCCTTTCATACACCGTAAAATACTAATTGTCGCAGACAAAAGCTATAAATTATGTCAAAGTAATAAGTAATTCATCTTAAAGCTTAAAGCATTGGGCATAACACATTTTGGTGTTCTTTATATCAATAAAGAAAACCCAAGCCCAGTTGAATAATGTAAAACATAGCGCAGCATGGAATCGGGTGCATGTTTAATGCCGGAAGTGGTTGCTCAATGCTTTGAGGTTTTTTTTGTGTAATGAAAAATGTATTTCTTCCTCCTTTTTTTTTTTTTTTTTTTTTCCTAAATGTAGGTTCATATCTGTACTCAACACCTGAGCAACTTTTTAAGAGAATTAAGGGTTTCTGTAAGCATCCACATATAGCGAGACAACATGTTATTCAGGTAGGTCTTTATTTACGTCTACGGGTTTGGTAATATTTATATCATAATGTCTTTTGATCACATTATTGATGTCTTTTATACAGAGACTTTTTTTTTTTTGTCCTTGATCACAAATTCCACATTCTTCAGTTAGAATTTTAAGCAGCGATCTGATCATTTCATATCCTGATCATATGTCATACCTCTGTTTTAGGTGAACACGAAAAGGTTTTCCTGGGACGCTTTGGGACAGGAGTACAGATCTCTGCTGACGACAGGTTCCAGCAATACGTCATGACAGATGTGCACATATTCAAAGTACAATACAAACCTCAATCAGGATTGACACGCTTCAATTAAGTGAAGTAATGTGAAAGGACAATTTTAGCAGCACTTTATCAGCAGAATTCCATATTACTGAGTTTTTTAATCACTTAAAACTCTCGATTTTCAAGATTCCACTTTATTCGATTATTAAAATTCATAACTTGAAACTCATCCATAATGCAGTCATCATGAGTGATTGATTAATGTGATACTTAACAGGTAATTAGTCAATTATAAATGGCATATAAGTAAAGTACAAAAGGAGTACAAGAATAACCAGTCAAAATCCCCCAAACATGCCCTACAGGCAACTAAAATAAAGTGTTACTCATGACTCTCATAACAGACACAGCCACAAACCTGCCTCGGCCTCACCACCTCTCCAGTAAAACAACATCCACAGCGCAAGGACCTCAACGCTGAGCACTTTTACATGCATAGTTTTAAGGGAGAGGAGAAAAAAACAAGAAGTAAAAAATAAACAACCTAGAAACCTGCGACCGCCGTCCGTGTTTTCCGCTTAGGCGGTGCCACCTCACATTTCGGTTCAGGTCCATTTTTATCCTTTTTGTGCCCGAGCAGAGCTGCACGGCTGGAATCTTCGCTTCCCACTCGGGCTGAGTGGCGGCCAAAGTTGTGGTTTGAAGCTCTTGTGGGCTCCACCTGGGGGTTGCCAGGTTGTGACAGAGTCCCCCGAGGCTCAGAAAAGGTTAATAGGAGGCCTTCGCTGCGCTGTGGTTGTGTCTAAATATATTCATAGTGTTTGCGTTCGGAAATGAACCACCGTGTAATTAAGGGGGCCCAAGAACTAGGCATTTAAAAGTAGTCAAGAAATGTAAAGGGGAAGATGAAATAACATATTTCCCTATAAGCGTATTTGCATGTCAACCGCACTTGAGTGCTTGGACCCTTTGATCGCTTTCCCCTTTTAATCTGCGATGCTGAAATCATTTCAGTTGGTCATTGGAGGAAAAAAAATGATTGCAATATATCCCTTTTTAAACTACTACCTCGCCTTTGTGACATGCAGCTAATACAAATGTATTGCTAATTCAGGTGCAGCAGATGTGAGATTGGAATTAAAGGAAGAAATGAAATCAGGTTGTTATATAGCCCCTTATTTCCTTAGAGCAAAATGAGGCCCATCGTTCTTGCTTTTGGCATAGGACCTGACCCACCTCCGGTTGAAAAATGGTTCCTAATATCTTTTATCAGCATTCCTCATGTGCAAGTATGATTTTCTTTCCTCCAGAAGATGCAGAGATGTTAGTAGCTCGATGGATGTGTTATTTCAGGGACATTCCCACTCATGGATTCATGTACAATGGTCTCAGTGTCATAATCAAGCATGTGCAGGATACTAGTACAAATGAATCTTTAAGGGAGATAATGTGATTTCTCACATTTCGGTTTGGCGAAAGCCAACACCATGTCTTGCCGTGGTATGTTAGGCCCCAAAGACGGATTGCTTTGACCCCTGAGTACCGTGACAGATCCGTTGTCGTTTGAGGATCCTCTCCTGCAGCGTCAGACGAGTCTGGCCAACCTGAGGTCAGGACCTAATGACGCCGTAAAGCTTATGCCACTGCTGTTTCGGCACTTACAAAATGTCACCCCACATATAAAAACTTAATTGCAACCTCTGTAAAATGCAGTAGGCATTAAGCCCTTTTTCACTGGCTGTTTTAATTCATGTTCCTGCTTCTCACCGACAGTATCGGAGGAACCGAAGTGACACAAGCAGACCAAAACTCAAAGCCTGGTTGCGTGAAATGCCCTTATTTTTTCAAGTATAATTTTTTAAAGCTTTTGAAATTAACGGACCTATAGATGTTAGGAAAACGTTAAAAATCATTTAGGATTTGATAGAAGAAAGGACCGGTGGGGTAGGACTTTACTAACAGTGATTTAAAAAAACTCTAGTATTGCAGTTTCCTCATTGGCACTCGAACCTGTAGCTGTCAATATAGTACTCCGTCAGATTTGGCAGTTAAGTGTAATTGTGTAGTAACACAAAAAATTCTGATATGCCAAAAATAGAGGACAAACTAACACAGGTGGCAGAAACAAAGACTTGTCGGGTCCAGCGATAACTGCCTTTCCACCCACTACACTGAGCGTCTGGCAGTTTAATCCTTCACCCACCTCACAGATTCTCAGTCTTAACAGAAGATTTGCGGCTGCTGGTTAAAAATGTGTTTATCTCTGACATACCATTTTACCTTTCGCAGGACACTGGATAAAGGGTTTAATTTGAACATTTCTACAGCTGTGCTTTCGATAGTCTCTAATAAAGTTGACTACAGTATACAAATTGCAACAGCTGCCCCAAGTTACACAGAAAGGTGTTGATTGTTGGTAAGAGGAGGAGGTTTGGGGGTGTTTTTAAAATGGATTATCAACGAGAAACAGTGGCATTAATTTCACGCCCCAGCAGTGATCCTGCTTCTGTTTGGCTGTTGTTCTAAACCTGAAAGAGAAAATTAAAGAATTAAATACTTTAAGCAATGAATACCTTTAGTGTGTGTGTGTGTGTGTGCGGTGGGGGAAAAAGAAATGTTCCTCTGAAATAAAAGTATCGAGGCTAGATTGTGCATGAAATGGGAATTTTGATTAGCAGCAATTTTGGTTTCCTAAATGCAGCCTCCGTATTTTGTCGGCCTTTAGTTCTCGGGCAAATCAAATGGCCAGAATGTTAGTTTAAGTGTTACTACACATACCAGCCACTTTATTAGGAATGCCATGCTAATACTAGTTAGGACCCCCTTTGCTTTAAGAATAAGCTCACTTTTCTTGGTGACATGGATTTCACAAGGCGTTGAGATTCTGGTCCATGTCGATATGTTGTGATTGCATCACATAACTGATGCAGATTTGTCAGCTGCACGTTCATGCTATGAATCTCCCCTTCCAACACGTCCCAAAGGTGCTCTGTTGGATTCAGATCTGGTGACTTGGCCATTGAAGTACACTGAACTCATTGATATATTCGTGGAACCAGTTTGAGACAATACCAGCCTGAACTGATGACACAAGACAGGCCGGGTCTGTGGATTCATGCTGTTGACACCAAATTCTGACCCTACTATATTGCAACAGAAATTGAGATTCACCAGACCAGGTGACGATGATCTTCAGCTGTCCAGTTTCGATGAGCCTGTGCCCAGTGTAGCCTCAGATTCCTGTTCTTGGCTGACAGGAGTGGAACCTGATGGGCTCATCTGCCTCAAGGTTCTGCATGTTGTACATTCTGAGTTGCTTTTCTGCTCACCACATTTATAAAAAGAGTGGTTATTTGGGTTACCATAGACTTCCTTTCAGCTCAAACAAGTCTAGCCATTCTACTCTGACCTCTCTCATCAACAAGTGGAGGATTTTTTATTTTTTTTTGCATAAGATTTTTTATGGCCATCATTTTTGAAAGCATTTGAAATTAATTAATGGAACTATAAATGCAAAGGAAACATTAAAAATGGATTAGATTTGATTTGATAAAAGAAAGTCAGATTTGGTGGTTAAGTGTAATTGTGTAGTAACTCTAAAAATTCTGATATGTAAAAATAAAGACGACAGCCTCACACAGGTGGCAGGAACAAAGACTTGTCAAGTTCACTGACAACTGTCTTTCCACCCACTACACTACTCCCACTTGTTTTTCCCAAGTCTGTGTAAACTCTAAAGACTGTTGTAGGTGAAAATCCCAGGAGATCAGCAGTTTCTAAAATACTCAAACCAGCCCATCTGGCACCAACAGCCATGCCACGAGATAACAATCACAAGATCAAAGTCCCCGAGATCACATTTTCGTCATGCTTGACGTGAACAGGAACGAAAGTTCTGCATGATTTTTGTGCATTACGCTGCTGCCACATGTTTAGCTGAGTGGATAAATGCATGAACGAGCAGGTGTTTCTAATAAAGTGGCCACTGAGTATGTGTATGTAATATGTAACATACTGACCATTTTTGATCATTCTACAAATCCTTTAATGCATATTCGGTGTACTTGTATTAAAGTCTTACAAGTAGTTAAGAACTAACGCTAACCATGCCAGTGTTCCTAATGTAAAAACAAGGCTGAGGCAAAGCGCTGTCCTTGTGTGACACACTCATATGCTATCAATATGCTGCCATGTTCTCTTGGAACATGCTCCCCCTTTTAATGGGGCCTGGTGGTTAGAACATGGCAGGCAGTTCACAAGGACACAGCATTGTTATGCTTTCATTTACTTTTTTGAGTCTTTTTTTTTAGCATTCAACTCCTTTTTATTTTTCAGCCTTACAAAGACACCCATTTCCATGAAGCTCTGCCAAGAGGGATGGGAAAACAAAAGTGTGTGTTGAGTGTGAGGTGGAGGGGTGGTGGTTCTCCAGTGCGCCGTGGTCTCCGGTTAGAACATGAAATCGTTAGACGCGAAGCGTCTTGGCTCGCCTAGGGAAAACACGAAGCCCACAGTCTCCATCTCGTCCTGAAGTCTGCATGGCGTCGACTGGTCTTTCACGAGGCCCTGAAGTTTACAGGACACCATGGCGTGATCCGTTTTCTTATTGCTTTTGGGTGTGCAAAAATTTATGATGTATTCATTTTTTTTTTAGCCACATGGTGATGCTTATAGGTTCATGATTTGCATTTGCAGGTCAGTATTGCTTTTGGCCAGAAATGAGCCATGTCCAGCCAAGAAGACTTATAAAAGGTGTTTAAACAGTATGTATGTGTGTGTGTGTATATATATATATATATATATATATATTTTTTTTTTTTTTTTTTTTACAACTTTCTTTCAACACCACATTCCGGATATGGAAAACGTATATTCTGAAAGATAGATTTGCATATTTATTAAAGCTCCTATTGAGGTGTATTAGTCCAGTATCACGTTTGTCCAAAGAAACATTTTCAGAAGAGAGAAGAAAAATAAACTTTTAGTCAGCACTTGAAGACAGTATACTGTAAGTATCTGTACTAATATTCCGTATGCACATGTGAGAGAAACCAGAATATCCAGGAGAATGCATATGGGATCAGCAGGAGCACTGCAATTTGACATTATGCTCCATTAGGTTTAGATGGAATCGATTCATGTTCTTTGACTGAAACCCACAACGCGTCACCAAATCTCAGCTCCTCTACACACGCATCCAGCCTTGTTTTTGTTTTATTTGTGGTGAGCAACATGCAGCAGTGGATGCACCAGTGGCCTGACCCTGCTCATTCCAGATCTAGAGATAACTGGCACTGCCAGGATGGTCACTCCAAGCATCCAGATCATTTCTCCCTCTTTTGTAGAAACTTGCAAGCTTGCATATCTGGTTTGTGTCGCCCATCCCCCTTGTTCTCCAATCCCCTTCATCGCTACTCGACTCAATGCCAAAAAAATGAAGTGTCTGATTTAGAGCACTGGCTCTCCACGTAATTACAGACTCCGTCTTATCTCTGGGATGGAATAAAAAACACATTCATGCAGCGCGTCTCAGCGTTGGCTTGCGGAGAGTGAATAAAAAGACACCGCTGTTGGGGAATTGGAGAGGACTTTTGGCAGTTTGATTAGAAACCGATGTGATTGTGGCCGTTGCATACTCGCTGTGGCAGTCCTGAAGATCACTGGAACTATTTTCACAACAGTATGCCGACTCAGAGGATGCATATAACTGGCCGAATAGCTAGTGAGGTTTTAACTTGGTTGAGCAATATATGATTTCCAAACTCCAGCAAAAAACATGTAATCCAAAAAAAAAAAAAGCAGAAGAAATGATGCATGTAATCAGTATATAAAATGTTTCTAGCTTTCATTGTTTAGTGTAAACCTGAAGTAATATACAGCTGGCACTGCATGTAAACATAATTAAAAAGACAAGTGAAAAAAGATGACTTTTTATTTACAAGAGTACACAAGTTGTTATGACACAATGATGATAAAAAGGAGAAACCATTTTCTGACCTACACATCAAAAGGTCAAAACCGATCAGGAAATCAAGGCATAGCTCAAATCGGATTAACCTTAAGTGACCAAACACAAAAGAGTTTAGAGCTTCCTAAATGTACATTTATCCATTCAGGATGCTAATTATTATTAATTCACCTTCACACACTTAACACACACACTATTTTCTCTCCAATTTGGTCTTGCAAATTCCCACCCACTACTTAACTCTCCTGTATCACATGACAACTACCAACCAGGGAGGGTGGGGAAAACACTTGGTTCCTCCGGGACATGTGAAGCCAACCTCTGCATCACAGGGCAGCGTAACCCACTCTTTGGAAAGAGCTGTCTGCCCTCTTCTGCATACATGAACTCACAGACGCCTACGATTAACTTATGTCTTTGTGACTGGCAGGAGAGAGGCCGTGTGCCATCCCATAGCTAATTTTGCTCTCTTGACTCGGCCATGGAAGGCTGTGGCATCGGCAGAATTTCTAATTTCTATGCAACGAAGAACCTCTAGCAATTGACCTGCGATTAAAGAAAATGACAATGTTCTGCTTACATCATCAATCAGCGTGCTCCGGACTTGTTCAGAAAGAAAAATAACCATGAACAGAAATAAGTCCTTTGTATAATAGTAGCAATGTTAGAGAGAAAGGTAAAGGAAAAGAGTTTGGAAATGTTTGTGGCTGGGTAAAAAAAAAAAAAAGACAATGTAAAATGCTCGTTCTTCAGAGGTTAAAAAACAAAACAAACTAATATTTTTTCCCTGTCCGTTGGCATGTATGGTAGCTATGCAAGTCACTGTTCGAGGGACCAGGCATTTAGAATGGTAAAATTATATTAATTAATGTGATTCATTTATATTTGCATTTGTAGCTATCCTGTGAATTTTGCATAAACCTACACCATCCACTGAACCTTTGTTCACAATGGTACTAAATTAGCTGGAGGTGAGCATGTCACATTATATGTTTTTAAGAACACTTCTCAACTCACAACCACAGACTGCTTTTACATTGTACGATTTTCGTACAAGACGATAAAACCAAGTAAAAAATCGCACAGAGTAAACCCGGCTTAAGACTTTGCTAAGACCGGTATATGAAGTTCAACAAAAGGAAATGCATTTGCTCAGAGAGCAAAGTCCTGCAAGTTCCTGTTATCTTTACTTTGTTGTCTCCTTTTTATGTAAAACAAATGTGCATGTAGTCCTATCATAAAATGCCTCCTTTTATATTTAAGCACTTGTTACTTGGATTCTGGTCCAAAGATCTCCACGCATTCAATGAGCATGAATTCCACTATCTGGTTCTGGTACAGCATGTTGACAGCCATGTTCCCCGCATCCAGCTCAGGCCACATGAGAGTCGGTCCAAAAACAATGCTGATTCCTTGACTTGACATGAGGTTTTGCCGTGACTTTGTCAAAACTCTGCAAAGAGAAATGGGTAAGTGGCATGTTAAAGAATGCGACAGAATATTTCATCAATATATTAGTATCGAGGTAGTACCGAGCTGTAATTGGTCCCACCGTACATTTGCTAATGTGATGTATAGATTGTATCTGAGGACACGGTTATCTACACAGACTTTATGCATGATTCCTGAGAGCAGAGGTTTGGCTGGAGCACACAAACAATTGCTACTGGGGCACCAGAGGGCTCTTAGGATGAATCAGGACAGAGCCTTCAAGCTCTGTAACGGGATGAGTCCTGGAAAAAGAGGGTGGGACTGTGGCTGAAGGCTATACTCCAAGTTGTCAATGGGATTATGACTAAGAGCTCTGAGGTGGACTGGAGGCTTTAACATTCCGAAAAAAATGTGTCTTGTGGCTTTTCAGTGGCAAAAATGTTTTGCACTCTCTACGGTTGCATGTAGCTAGGATGATACTGTCAAACAAACTGTCCATAGAAGTGATACATATTTCCACAGATTCACTAATCAATTGTCAACTGATGTTCTGCATGTTCTGCAAATAACGAGCCTAATGAGAGAGACGGGTAATGATATGTCTGTTCATGACCTGTTTTGGTGTGTGTTCCTGCACTATAGAGACCCATTTAATCTGAGCAACATAACCTAAAAGGGCAGCCCAAGCACTTCCAATAATTCCCCCTTTAATGCGTATAATTAACCTCGGCCATTTCGTTTCCCTTGTACATCATAGCCAGACACTCGTCCTGCCACCAGCATTTTAACCTAATTAGCACAGTGTGATGTAAGGATCTTGGCTGCCATTGCTAATGGCTCGCTAATGATCTTAAAGAGGGAAAGACTTCATTTCCGAAGTGATTTTTTAAAAGGTTTAATATGAAGCTTTTTTTTTTTTCTCTTCCTAATCCTGTAGTATTTTTTCTGTAATTATTTCATTATGTTATCCCTGTACCATCATTGTGCCCTACACAATTTGCATTCATTGTAGCTGAATTAAATTAATATGGTGACCAAGCTTTAATTAGTTCATTACTGTTGGACCGAGCACTATAATGATGTATTGTACTTGATGTAACAAAATAACCACACCAGCAGGTATAAGTTGTTTGTTCATCATAAATTTGAAACAAAAAAAGGCACCAAGATGTAGGCTACATCAATATTCTACTGAAATGAGCTTTTGCTCATTTTCTAGTAAAATTAGCCATTTATATATGTTAGCTTATAGCAGATTGTCCTCATTAGATTGTTTCAGTTGACTGAAGCTTCAAGAGTGAGGACCAGCTTGACCGGGGGTGACTGTGCTGCGCTCAATCGAATCAGACAAATCATAGATACCCCGCATGAAAGGCAACAAGCGCTACTCGAGATACCAATGGTTATTAATTAGCATCTTGTTTGTGAACAGTACTTGACATGAAATGGAGGACAGCACAAAATTGCCCCTGTCCTCTCCCCGCCTAGGAAGCTCTTGCTAATTGGGTCAGCCTCGTTCAGTCCTTAAGGACGAGACGAATAATAAATTAGGGGTGGGATGGGGCGCATGAGAGGAGGCATCACTCCAAGCTTTAAAGTATGCCATTAGTAGAATATGGCCTTAACTGAGAACAGACCAGACAGTATCACTGAGTAGACTTGTCTGGCTTATTGTAAATATTATTTTTGGCTTGGTTTAATGATAAATTTCTCTAAAAGCTAGGTTTTAGACAATCTATGGTATGATCTACACTTACTGGTCATGTTATGAGGGACACCATATTAATGTTGGGTAGGGCCCTCCTTTGCTTACAGAACAACCTCAATTCTTTGTGGTGTTCATATCACAAGGTGTTGGAAAGATTCCTTTGAGATTCTGTTCCACGTTGATACGATTGCATCAAATAATTTCTGCAGATTTGTCAGCTGCACGTTCATGCTTTTCTGGATTCAGATTGCTTTGTGACATAGCACATTATTATTCTTGAAGTAGCTAGGGAACCTGATGATAGGTAACCTGTGGTCATAAAGGAACAGGACAGATACTAGGAATACTCAGATAGGCCGTGGCATTCAAACGATGCTCGATTGGTATTAAGGGGCCCAATGTGTGCCAAGAAAACATTCCCCACACCATTACACCACCACCACCACCACCACCAGCCTGAATGTTTTTGACACAAGGCAGGTTGTGTCAGTGGATTCATTCATTCTGACCCTACCATCTGTGTGCCTCAGCAGAAATCGAGATTCATCACCCCAGGTGATTTTTCCAATCTTCAGCTGTCCAATTTCGTTGAGCCTGTGCCCACTGTAGCCTCAGATTCCTGTTCTTAGGCCGACAGGAATGGAGTCTGGTGTGGATCAAGGTGTTGTGCATTCTGAGATGATTTTCAGCACAACACAGCTGTAAAGAGTGGATATTTGATTTACCAAAGCTTTCCTGTCAGCTCAAACTAGTCTGGCCATTGTCCTCTGACCTCTCTCATCAATAAGGCTTTTAAGCAGTTTCTGAAATACTTCAACTATCCCATCTGGCAGCAACAACCATGCCATGATCAAAGTCACTGAGATTATATTTTTCCCCCCTTTCTAATGTTTGATGTGAACAATAACTGAAGCTCTTGCCCTGTGTCTGCATGATGTACAGGTGCCCCTAATAAAGTGGCCGGTGAGTGTGTATCCCATTTCTTTTCCTTCTACATCTCCTCCATCTATATGTCTTTGTAAGCATAGGTGATCCTTAAAAGGCTTTTTAGTCTTTGTCTCAGAATAAATGCAAACATAAATCTCAAGATGTGATCATGATCGTAGTAGAAAGCGTAGGCTTCTGAAACAAAATTCAGGTATATACAAATCAGAAAGTGTCTTGGGAGAAATTGACTTTCGACCAGAAAAAATTCATTCTCTAACCTGTTGTATGATTTGAGCTCTTGGATTGGGGGACCTGACATATGCAACCCAGCAAACTTTATCACTAGAGCCAAAAGGGCATGTTCCATTGGGAGAGGTTGGAGGCGGGGAGGCTCATCAATCTGAGATGAGTCCTCCAGCCCTCCTGTGCAGGGTGGTAAATGTGCAGAAGGGTAAAGTGGGATGGAACACCCCTTCTGGGAGATGGAGACTAGCCATATGGCCTAGTGATTTTTTTTGTAATATTCTTTCTGACTTTCTTTAATATTGTTTCACTGCATATTTCATTCCGCATGGTGTTTAGTTAAAAGCACCCAGCATCAAAATGTGTATTTTTCTGCATATGAATTGCCTCTTCTGGAGAAGTCTGTTGCAAACAAGGATGTATCATCACATGTATCCTCTAACAAATGTTGTTATTTTTCTGGGCTATTCATTTGCTAACAACATTCCTTCTCCGTTTGAGACATCAAACCCAGATGAGAGACAAACTTTTTTTTAGCTTTCCTGATCAGCTTGCTCTGGCCACAAAGGTCGATCCAGGTTTCTCCAGCACAAAAAGGAACCTTGAATTACCAACAAAAATGCCAAAACCTACCATCTTTTAAATCACTTGCGGCAAATGGGAAATATGAGTGGCGGTGACAAAAACACCCACAAGAAGAGACGTAAATAGCATGGCTGAGCGAATGCAAGCTTGTGAGAGCCGGTTGCCTTGACCACATCATCACAATGCGAATACACAACTGCTTTATTGAACACAGGCCCCAATGGGCCAGAGGAAAACGGGAACATTGGTTCCACACGGGCATACCACGCGCCCACAACAAAGGGCTCTCGACTTCATAAGGCTCTTTGCCACTCCTCGAACGAGCCGAGCCAAGGAGAAAATGTAGCCCACAACACAGGCATAGCTGTAAGGGATTCTGGGTCACACTTAGCTGCTGCATACCTGTTTTGCTAAAGAAATACTTTCTCAAAAGTCCAGTGTGATAAACAATGAAGGAAAGAGACATGATGGGAAGCAGTTTGGCTAAGTTCTAACTTGTTCCTATTGGCTTCAAATGGGTATTAGAGGTTGTTGGTTACAGCAGACTTGAAACTATGCTCAAATTACTATTACTTTGATTGGAGTTTCCAGATTTATAGATCGAGAAGACTGTTTTTGTTTGTGTATTTGCAATTGCAGCCAAACCATTTAGCATTTAAGGCTTTACAAATGAAGGGAAATTTTTTTGCATCTTTATTGACAGTTAGACTTGGAATGGTGACATGCCAACCGAATAACTACAATGAAAACATCCATTCAGACTTCATTTGCAACTAAAAGTTTCCAAACAAGATTCAAATGTTACTTATTCACTCAAATGAATCATTCATTTAGCACTAATATTTCCCTAGAGCCTCATCTGAATAAACACACGCTCTTCAGATTTAATATTATTGTGTGCTTAATGACCATTAGATTATCTGTCCTGAGATAACAAAAAAAAACGAAGCGACCGTTCTACTTAATACTGTTTAACCACGCATTCCTTGCTCTTACTCAACTCGGAGAAAGCTGTTTTCAGAGCGAGAGGTGGGGGGGAAAAAAGCAGTTAGAAGAATAAAACTTCCAACGTGAGCGTTGTGTATGAACCACATCAGTTGCTCTGGGTGCGGCCCCACATCGCAGAAAGGCCCAACATTCCCCATGTACACTAATGCTACTAGAGACGCCTGGTAGTATACAGCTAAGGGGAAAGGGAAAGGACAGACTTGGTGGCACTGCAGGGATTTTCAGCACCACCACAAGTCCCACTTTAACACCAAAACAGTCAGCAAAATAAAAGTTCAACGGATTATGGTCTCCTTTTAACGAATTAATGGCTTTATGTATGTGCCTCACTGTATGACTGCAGTAGTTTGGAATGTAAATTGCATTGTGCTAATAGTCTTTTTGGACTGTTCATTAACACATTAAATTTGGCTGCAAATACTGTGACTAACTGGACTTGTCTTGTGCTACGATCATGCAGATCACGGGACAAATCTATTTTCATGTTAGACTGCCTCATCCGTCTGTTGTGTTATTCTGAGGCTCAATATGCTCATTAATATGCATTTTTGGGTGAAGACAGCAATAATAATAGGCAAGTACAATGCCGTAGTTGTGGAATTCTTTTTCGTACTGATGTAGTTTAAGCCAGTTGTGACAGGGGCGCTAAAGGAAAAAAAATCACCCCTCACCTCACCTGCTCAACCTGACATATGCAACCCAACAAACTTTATCACTAGAGCCAAAAGGGCATGTTCCATTGGGAGAGGTTGGAGGCGGGGGGAGGCTCATCAATCTGATCTGAGTCCTCTAGCCCTCCTGTGCAGGGTGGTAAATGTGCAGAAGGGTAAAGTGGGATGGAACACCCCTTCTGGGAGATGGAGACTAGCCATATGGCCTACTCACTGTGCCAGCTATGTTAGCATGGACAGAGACTTGAGCGCTCCAGTTTGCATTTTTCTGTGCGTGCGGTTTCTTCCATCCTGGGGTATATAACCACACACCAAAATGGAGAGCTCATAACTAACATTGATTGGTGTTCTGTAATGGAAATGAGATTATATTCGAACCTGGCACAAGATTTCAATTTGGGAAGGAATTTAAAGGTTTAAAAACGGCTTTGCTGTTTGACCAACCTCTGCAGGTGATGGAAAAGCACTTTCATGGTGTTATGGTTGGGTTTAGGGAGCTGATGGACCAGCTTCTTCAGCGCCTGCACCTTCTGCTTTTGCTCTTTAGCTTCTGTTGAGAAAAAATAAATAAATAAATAAGATGATGTAGTATTAACTAGGGCTGGGTAATATGATGATATAATATTGATACTGTAATAAATTGTTAAAATACACATTTATGAGAAGTATTTTGATATCTTTTTTTTATCTTATTAAATTGCACAATGTATTTTTATTTATTATTAAAAATTAATTTCAATTATTAAAATTAGAATGAATTGCAACACTGCAGTTGATTAACAAATCTACAAATCTTGATACATATTATGTATTGTAGAAATGCCTTCCAATATCGTGATATGATTGTTTTTTTTTTGTCATATCACCCACCCCTGTTATTAACCCCGATTACAATCGCAGCATCCATCAGAACATTAAGTTTCTCAAAATACTCAAATTTCTTTAAACCTGCTCACAGCTTCCCAGAGCACTCCAAAATTCATATGTGAATAATGTATAACTTTTTTTTTATTTATTTTTTTAATCTCACCATGTTTTAAATTGAAGGCATTAACTTTGGATCAACTTGCAAGAAATTTTTCATATCAGTATTAATCCACATGATCTTACTGAATATTATAGTCATTCAGTGTGGTGCTCACTCATAGAGCTGTTCATTGATGCTGTGGTGGTTGGTTAATGGCTCTTAGGACCTGTGGTCCTTTAAAAGCCCTCGCAATGTAACACTAGCCTTAAATGTTCACCTTTTGACCCTCCTACTCCTGGCATGTCAGATGGCTGGTAGCCTCATGAAACACTACTGAGAAGCCAACCTGCATGCTGTCTTGAACGCATGACAGCCCTGTTGACCTGTAGAGGGTCCCCCCCCAGTCCCCAGTCCCCCCCCCCCCCCAGTCTTTCATATGTCTGGCTGCTTTTCTGAACCTTGGGAGTGTTTATTGAATCATTGGAAATCATTTAAAAAAGGTGGATGTAAGTTAATCAGCAGTTGCACAGGAGATATGTCAATAAATGTACATGCGTGTAATAATATCTCCTATCACTCCAGCATCCGTTTCGGAGAACAGGCCATCTGATCCCTAAGCAGATGTTTGGGAACAGCTTTTGCTTGCTGAGGAGCACCACCTGTGTATGTGTGTGTGTGTTTGTGTGTACACGGACATGCTGAGCCACTTACGGGCAGGTCAGATGCCTGCACCACATTAGCTGTTTTCCAGCTAACTAAGACCTTTTCTGCAATAAGGGTTTATACACACAGACTCGACACGAATTAAACGAATTAAAGAGCTCCAGAGTTAGAAAGTGTAGTGACTACATGTATGCTGACCTGCATTTTTTAAATATCAATTTTGTCACGGTAGTGCGGCTGTTATAAATCACAGGTTTATATCAAAGCGCTCGTTCGAATACATTATCGTTTCTATAGTAACGGCCCATTCCCAGTGACTTGTATAGCGGCCTGTCCACATAGATTAAGACTAATCATGAACATTTAAAAAAAATAATAAAATTGTTGTTTATAGAAGTAGAATGTGTAATCGTTGACATGGTGAAGCTTTCTGTAAGAAGATGTTTATATAAGATTTAAGGAAGGAGTCTCCAGTGTCAACGCTTTGTAATAGTAATTTCCGTCGCGTCTGGCTTGCTCATTAGGGTTGAGTTTATCATTTTATTGTCAATTGATGTCCGGATTTCTGTAAAGCTGCTTTGTGACGACGCACATTGTTAAAAGCAGTCTATAAATAAAAACGAATTCGATTGAATTACATTTTCAACCACGGCGAATTGTGCTCTGTAAAATGACAAGCTGCATTTTTTTTTTTTTTTTACTTCAGTACAGAGAAAAAAGAGGGACTAGTGAGGGAACGCCTGTTTAAAGCTGCTGTATCGTAAGTAATAACAAGAAATAATTTGTTTTGTCAATGCTCCACAATGTTAAATAAGTGGATAAAGGGTTTAATGTGTCCTTCTTTAATAAATTTTAATAAATGTAATGTCAAATTATTGTGATATAAGACATATAAAACATTTTGAGATGTGCGGTTATTGGAAAATAATCAACGTAAGGGTGGTAACAGTAACTCTGCTTCATGTCGGGCCACATCACACCACCATGTCATTGATATTTTGCAGCGCACCTCGTTGTGTTATGTTGTAATTACTAATAATAGTGATTCATTTCATTATTTTTGAAGGCATGATCTCTTTACAGAGTTTCTTTAGATGTACAGTATATACATATATCATTTTATTCTTCCTGCTTGTGTAATGGAAAAGAGTTGGCAGTAATCATGCCCCTGGTCTACTGTACTGCCCGGGATGCCCCCTGGGCACTAATGGAGCAGATGTCTGCATGTATTCACCGTGCTGGCACGGCCCTGGCTAGCAGATGCCCTTGTCAGATGCCAGGTTTTCCAATTAAGCACAGACAGGGAACAAGTTTTAGAACTGGGAGAGTGGCTATGACCCACTGCTATAAGTGCCAATAGTGCAGTGTTTAGGTACCAATATAATGATGCAGCACACAAGCAGGCTTTGATTAGAAGGGGGGGAAAAAAGAAAAACTTTGATTAGTAAAGTGTTGAGAGAGAGATGGGAGTGGCTGTTTATCATCATAATCCCCATAAGACATGTTCTGATTTTTTTTTTTTTTTTTTTTAAAGGCATTTAGACAAATTTTCTGCCTTTACCCAATCTGTGAAAGCCTCAACACTTCTTTGGCTTTGACAACTGCATGGCAGTCGGCCTGTGAAATATTTAATCTAGTCATTATTGCTGGCATTATTGCTGTCATTAATTACTTTGCCTTTGGTGGTGAGCATATTGGAGATGGTCCCTCGTTCTGCATTGTGGACAGATGGTGCGGACAATGTCATTAATATATAACAGAGTAAAAATGCCTGTATCTAAATCAGCGTGTACTTATACATCATGCTAATGTTTAATCCTTACCCACAGTCCTCCCTGGCTGACATTACAGGTATATTCTGAGCTACAGTTACCTTTTTTGCGCTTACACATATTTTTATTTTTTTATTTTTTGCTGCATTGCCTCATCATGCGACATAAAAATCAGCTTGCATGGACTAAAATGCGCTTATGAGGAAAGACAAATGACAATACGATGTATAAAAGATATATAATATAATAGTATCCTTGGTTTGTTTGCATTAGCGACGGATGTGGTAAAGAGACCCACGTTCATTTCGAAACAACTGTGAAAGTAATCCAGTCACAAACACTGAGACCTACTTTGTTCAAATAAAGCTCGCTTCGGAGTCTAAGCTCATCTTGGGGCTTTTGTCTACTGACTTCTGTAAGCCCTGTCAAAGCAAATATTAGCACGCTGCAAATAGTCCTGCAGGTTATGATTAAGATTTTAAATGTATCCCAATTGAATGCTTTGCTTTATGAATAACAAAGTCTTAGTGGATCAGCCGCTGTAATTTATTAAACATGAAAAACTCCTTGATGAAATATAGAGACTGGGAAGCATTTTATGCATTTGAAAGTCTTTCTGCACACCAGCTTTGCATGCCAATGAGTTCACACCAGAGAAATTAGACAACCTTCATAGAAGGCATCATTTTTAAGACTGGGCATAGTGAGTGAAATTCTGAATAATTCTGTGACATACCACAGCTCATATATAGAGAGGTATAGATCACACAGGAACATATTCGGCATTGGATGAATGGTGTCACGTAGGCCATCAGTATTAATTCATCACGCTGCAGTATTTTTGTAGTATCTTTGTGCTAACATGGAACAAAGGGAACTTGGGAGTACACGCACACTTTAGTCAGATTCTCTGCGTGTCAACTCGAAGAACAAAACCTCAATTTGTCAGTGAGCACGCATTCACTGGGAACAACAAGGCACGCTTGTGTGCGAGACAGGTGGTGGGACAATGTCGCTAAGACACCAGGCAAGATGAATAATAGATTTGAGCCCATCATGAGCCAAGAACTGCTCGCTTGCCAACCTTTGCACTTCATGCACAGAATGAGGGAATGGAAAATTAGGCCAACTGTCTACCTGAGGAAAGGAAAGTCTAAACCGTGGACCAGGCATAGCGAATTAATAATTACATAAACACGTGTGACGGGGGTGTATTTCCAACATGAGTGGGATGATACATCGGTAAACAATTGAGCAAAATGGTATTGAGGTCATTGTACAGGGGCGTTCCATAACTGTATTCAGAAAGCCTTGGGATGTAATGAGTAGGTCTATTATAAGCAAAGTTATAGTAGTGCAAGAGCGCAACCACAGCCTGTTCCAATCGCAATGTGCTTTTGGGCATCGCTCCTAATTGAACCGACTATGATCCAACGCGCTCTTCCAAAGACCTTTAGCTAATGTCACCCATTTAAAGGGCAGTCATGAGTAGGAGTGAGCTTGTTTTAATGATGCACTCATAGTGCCAATGTCACTATGAGAAACATATCCTTGTTCTACTGAATGGTGAAAAAATTAGTACCTGTAAAAGATATAAGTGGGTCTGGAAGAGGAGAGAAAGTGAACGAGTTGAAGCATGACCCAAACTCGTATGAGATGATATATGTCATAAGACCGCAAACATGGTCACTTTCTCTCATCAGAGTTTGAGTTGGTATAATGGATCATGCAGAAATGGTATGATGGTATGATTTCATAGTACTTTCTCCTGACTGTTTATTTGACTTTGGCCTCTTTCCCTTCACAACTACTGTCTTTCCCATTTCTCCCCCCAAAAGCTTTTGGTAGTAAAGCTCCATTTATCATGAAGTGTGTTGCAGGTTGAGCTAATTATACCTCCTGCTGTGATGAGCCTTATACCATATTAATTAGTTGACTAAACATTATCCGTAAGTGATCAGGCGCCTCCACTCATTAAGCGAATGGGAGCGGTTTGCAGTAGGTAGGGCTACATGCAGTGCAAGTAAATATTTATTACCAAATAACCACATCACCTCAGGCTCATTCTCCAACCAAAGGGGAATACCAAGATGGCAATTCTGTAACAGTATCTATGGGTCAGGATAGAATTTGTCTTTTTAAAGCTGAAGTTTGATCAGCTGCTGCATCTTTTGCCTTAAGTTCCAAGCATCAAAAAGATGAGTAGAAAATGAACTAAAACTTATGACATACGTTATACACCAAGGGCTGTATTCTTAGCTGTTGACTTAATTCCACAAGTTACATTAATATTTATTCGAGGAAAGTTACACATATTTACAGTTGGTTACAGACCTGCCTAAGTCCATTTTCTGGGTGCGCCTTTCAGATTATGACTAGAAGAGTCCACTACAGTGCTTCTCAATAAACCCCACAAAAAAATGTAAAAAAAGAAAAGATAGGAAATGCGGACTGGGGACTCGTGAGAGAAAGCGCACACTAGGAAAGCGTTTGCCCTGGCGTCCCAGAGACTGTGAGTTCAAATCCCGACAATGCTACAGCCATCCACGGCAGTGAATTGGCCATGTGCTCTGGGTGAGAGGGACGGTGCACTGTCTCCCCTTTCAATCACAGTTACACTAGCTGTGAGCTTCTGTGAGGTTATGTATGCGGAAGAGGGCGGATAGTGCTTCCCTCTGAGTGTGTTATGCTGCCCTGTGACACAGCATGTGCAGCAGTTCGAAAAGATGCGGCTGGCTGGCTTCATGTGTCTCCGGGGAAGCACATGTTGGTAGCTTTCATGTTATAGGTGGGTGGGAATTTGCCAGGATGAGTCACCCCCCCCCCCCCCCCCCCTTTGTTGTCAAATGTAATACAATGTAATATAAATGCAGGAGAAAATTTTAAAATGATGATTAAAAATATATATATATATATATATATATATATATAAATGAGAAGCATTAATAAACATTTAATAGGAATCTAGGATGTTACCAATCTATTGCTGCACGAATAACCCTCATTTTAATTATCTCATTAATCACTGCGAATTTGGTTTCATTTAACAATACGACTTCAACAGCTTACTATTCAACAGCTTATAAAATAGCACTTGATCCAGCACATCATATTATTTTGCATGTTGTTTTTGTTATATTGTAGGCTGACTGTTAATAGTGAGCCCAACTCAGTGAAGCCAAGAAATACTAGATGGAGCTCATGAGTTCATAATTTGTGTGTGGCAGATAATCTTTTTTTTATCACGCTTTTCTCTATTTTTGTTGAATTAATCAAATAATGCCATCAAAGCCCTCACCTGTAAAGAAATTTTGACCAAAGTTTGAAGGGTAAGCTGACCGAGGGCTTATCTTCAATGCTTACAGCTGACTTTATGTAAGTGGAGTTTACAGCTTTGTCCATTTAAAACATTCGGTCTTTGGGATAAGCAATGTCTATGATTACATACAGGATATCAGAAAATTCTCCATACTTAACATTTGTAGAAATTAACATTTGTAGCTAGATGTCTTCCAAAATTGATCTTACTAGTTCATGTTTTATATATATATATATAAAACATGAACTAGTAAGATCAATTATATATATATATATATATATATATATATAATATACTGTAAATATATATAAGAATGTCTTTTACAAAAGAAGGATGTATTTAAATGAGTCTCATGGCTGGATCGGGAACCTGTCACAAGGTTGCGATGGACTTTAGCAGGAAACATGGCAAGCACATCACACACGACACTGTTGCCAAACTTATTAACTAATTCAAAAAGACTGGAAGTGTTGCAGCCGAGAAGCGGACGTCCACGAACATCCACTGACAAAGACACAATCAATGTGGGGCTGGCAAACACAGTCCCCTATGTATGGAGACTTTTGGGACACCCTGTAGTATTTGGACAGTACTGTTAACTGCTTAATACTGTTCTTTGCTCAAGCCGATATCACAGCAAAAAAAAATGCGCTTGAGATGAAGTTATTGAAACGCGTCTCCATTTTACTCAAAATTCTATCCTGCGTGCATAGCTTGCATGTAACTTGCAAATAAATCTGTAGTTATGTCTGAAGTCTGTGCAATTTCAGTATTAAATTAAATACTTGTGTATCTACAGATTACTATCGTTATAGATGGACGCCTTTATAAACTGTTAAGAATATATCCGCTGAAGTAATAGCTCTAGCAAACATGAATGGAAACTAGCAGCCACCAGTTATGTCGTAAGTGGTGGCTATATGGTTTCATTTACTGTTAACAGCGTTGGCACTTTTGACAGGACTGTTCCTTTAAAATGGAAAAAAAAATTCCATTATAAACGCTTAGCACTCAATGAGGCACGCTGAAATAAGAACATGCCATCTTATGAGGTAGAGTGCCCAAGAGGACCAGCATGGCGTCAGTTGGCCTGCTAATATGGGGCCCAGAGTTTGGCCTGCAGTGGTGTTGGGGGGGTTGCATGTGATATTAAAGCTGATCTGGTGACAGTTTCAGTCTGCAGTGCAGGCTTTGGCTATGCCCTCTGGCCTAAGGAATTCCCCTGCTCCCCAAACAAGGGACCAGCACAGTTTGGGAAAACCAACCTCCCTGTCAAAGAGTGCCCCCTTTTGGCCGGCAGGTGTTTCAGAATGGTCATGAAGTATGGTCAGTCTGAAATACCCTATTTTTTCACATGGCTTTAGGCCAAGCATTTAACTGAAATGTTTCCAGAATCAGATGCTATTAGAAATGACAAAACGGTTCTCAAGTTACAGGAACTCACAACCACTGGTCAGTGTCTTTAGGTTTACTGTTGAAAGTTTATTTTTAATGGCTGCATGCATGGAATAAGGCGCCACAAGGAATTCCTCCTAAATGTTTCAATATGTGTTTGTAATTTCAACAAGAGAATTGAAATATATGTTTTAAAGGGAAAGGTTCCAGGGAAGTAATTATGCTCTTTCAAAAACTTCCAGAATGGTGACCAGATTTCCCAAGAATTGTTATTTAACAGAACAGCACTGGTTTGATAGAAATGTGATAGAATGCAGTGTCACTTACTTATGGCTTCCACGAACATTTCGAAAAATCGAAAGGGAAACAGAGGCTCTGGCAGTTCGCGGAAAAACATCTTTAGCGCACCAGTGATGACATGAATGTCCTCCCATTGGCTGTCGCCCAAATTCATCTCCTCCTCTGGTGGGGGGGAGAGGGTAGGGGGGATTTTGGGGGGGGGGGGGGATTTTGGGGACCAAACAGAAGGAGGAGGCAGGGAACAATTACAACATCAGTCTTCTGATGAGCAAATTAGAGAATGCTAATCATGATGTCAGTGTTCTTTTGTTCCTGCAGTAGGACACAAACCTGTTAATTTGCCCCTTGAGAACTCAGAGACATTGTTCTCTGTCTTTCATACTGTATGTACTGAAAATATCTTTGAATATCATTGAGTGCAAAATACAATGAAAAAGGAGCCTTTGGCAGAACGACACTGTTGTAAATAGAAAAGACTGCGTATGTACTGCAAATTATGCACATGGGCACTTTAAATAAAAAAGAAAAAGCTGCTTAAGTAAAGGGTACCTTGGTCAACTAGAAAGCGTAGTTTCTGAATCGTGGCCAGGTTGCCACTCACCCTGTATATGCCATCAGCCTCAAGACCTGTGAGAACAGGATTAAAAAAAACGATATGTTTATTATGGTGAGATATTAATAATTGCGACACTATAATGACTGACTTTTCTCCAAAAGCCACATACCTCGTTTTTCCACTTCCTTGACACACAGCTGGACAAATTTGGGAACCGTGGTCCCTTCACGCTGACACAGAGTCAACATGTGACATCCAAAGACGCAATCTGCAAGACGATTTTTCTTTTAATCATTTTCATTGAACTTGGCATGCAGGGTTTCAAAAAGTGAAACACATTTTCATTTATCGGATGTCGCTTAGTTTGAGCACTTTTCTGAAGCTGCCATCAGACGGACACCACCCTCAGTCTTGTGACACAGTTCTATCAAACTGCGACTGTCAATACGGAGTTACTCACAGTCTATTAACTTCCTCATCATTCGGCGTTTGAACTAATACGCGGCCAGCCAAGCGCTCCCCGAGGCTTATGGAACATCAAAGATGGCCTGCTCTCATTTGAGCACTCAGCAAAGGAGGGGGAGAGGGAGAGGCTGCGCTAAATGCATAAATGACTGCAAGCAAGCCACCTTTGCATATAAATTTCTATTCGCACCACTTACTGGAGAAATATATGGCGGTAGGACCCTTTTATTAAATAAATTACCCTTTAATGGTGCGCTTGTGATATGAAGGGGACAGAAGAGTAATATGGTAAGAGATCTTCTCGTAACTAGCTTGCCTTGGAGCTCTGCCAGTGCTGTCAGTTCAAGGGCCACCTGCGCTATTTCCTAATCCCAGACTGCTTTTATTTATTCCTTCACCATTGTCCTCTTTGATCGTTAAAAAGGCCATAGAGGAAATTACGAATATAATTCATCTAAGAATTCGAACTATGCTTATAATGCCCATTAATGCTGTGCATTTGTCATGGATATTATAACTGTTACAAACCACTGACTCTGGAGACTCCTTCCATAAATGTTAAATAACCTAACAGATAGCTTCACCATATCAACAATTATACTTTAAAAAAAAAATCTGTTTATTACACTATATGGCCAAAAGTAAGTGGACACCTTTCCAGCACACCAATTTATACTTGTTGAACATCCCATTCCAAAACCATGGGCAGTCCGGTCTCCTTTGCTCTTCTGAAAAGTCTTTCCACTAGATTTTGGAATGTGTTTGTGGGGATTTGAGCATCAGTGAGGTAACGCACTGATGCCGGGCAAGGAGGTCTGGGGTGCAGTCGGCGTTCCAGTTCATCCCGAAGGTGTACAGTGGGGTTGAAATCAGGGCTTACTGCAGGACACTCAAGATCCAAACTTGGCAAACCACGGAGCACTTTGGTCTTCATGGAGCTCGCTTTGTGCACAGGGGCGTTGTCATGCTGGAACAGGTTTGGGCCTCTTAGTTCCAGTGAAGGGATCTAAGACATCCTATGTCTCAGGAAGTTTCAGGAAGGAACACATTTGAGGGTGATGGCCAGGTGTCCACATACTTTTGACCATATAGTGCATGAGCCTTAGATTATATAGATTGTCTTCCATACAAGTCCCTGTGAATGAGTTGTTTTAAACACATTAATATAAACCTGTGACTATCGACACTATCGACAGAGCTGCCGTCATAGAAAATTAATCGACACCGCCTGACCAATCAGCGCTGTGGTATAAATTATGTTAGACGTTTTTGTGCTTCACCTTTAATGAGGCCTTTCTCCTGTAGTGTTTTCATGGAGGGCCGTCTGGAGATGAACTTCTTGAGGCGATTCTTCACACCGTTCTTATCTGCGCTGTCGGAGGCACTGTAGTTCAGCTTGAACACTGCCCACGTTATAGGAAAGAAACAAATTTTATTAACTGTGTCAAACTCTATGAAACTTGGTTTATGTGTTGTCTTTCAGCTTCTCACCATGAAAACATCTTGGAAATTTCACAGACTGATGTTTTAGACATCTGTGTTTTATCCTAAATGAGTAATGTGTTTCTTTTTTGTTTTTTGTTTTTTTTTTTGAATTATAAGGAACTTCTTAAGAAAGCAAGTTATCACTGATCATTTCTTTTCTTCTGATAGCAGGAAGACATTTTAGCTTTTCATCTACTAATACAATTCTGGCTAATGTATAATATAGAAAGTTGGACAAGTCAAATGAAGGAGGCTTGAAAACAATAATAATGCTGACTACCAAGAGGTCTTTGAATGTATCTGTCACTGACACACATTACTCACTGAGAGAGCGTCTGTTCTCTGATTTCGGCTCTTTGGCTTTGGATTTTGTTGAGTCATGGCCTCGTCTGGGCAGACACTCTGTGCTGCTGGACCTATGTAACGTGGCCTTTCCCCCGCCGGACCCTGCGTCTGCACTGGACTATTAAAAGAAGGCAAGCAGAATAAGTCAGAAGTGATTCAGCAGTGTAGTTCACCCTGTCTCAAAACGTCACACCACTGTGCAGAGAGGATGACTTTTGATGAATTCTTCCTCTACTCTCATTTTGTCAGCATTTGTCAGAGTTTTCATTAAGTCAACATTACTTAACATGATTTGAACTATGTTACTTCATAGCAGGTGATGCGAGATAGCTCATGAAGGCAGAAACATTATTGATCTGTTAAACCCACATTCATTTTTTTTTTAGCAAGATATATACTCACTGGCCACTTTAATAGGAACACCTGTGCCGCTGCTAATCAGCCAATCATGTACAGCTACAGGTACAGCTCAAACGCTCCAGTGAATATTCACATTAAAGAATGATGGTGGGGGTTTTGGGCGGGGGGGGTGACTTCAGTGATTTCAGTGACTTTGACAGTGTCATTGTTGTTGGTGCCACACGGGCTGGTTTAAGTCTTTCAGAAGCTGCTGATCTCCTGGGATTTTCACAAATGGCAGTCTATTGAGTTTACACATAATGGTCCAAAAAACATCCAGCGAGCGGCAGTTCAGTGGGCAGAAGCAACTTGTTAATGAGAGAGGTCAAAGTAGAATGGCCAGACTGGTTCGGGCTGACAGGAAGGCTATAGTAACTCAAATAAACACTCTTTACAATCATGGTGAACAGAAACACATCTCAGAATGCACAACAGGGTGAACCTTGAGGCGGGTGGGCTACAATAGCAGAAGACCACGTCCGGTTTGACTTCTGTAAGCCAAGAACAGGAATCTGCAACTACTATAGGTACAGGTTCACCGAAACTGGACAGATATATCTGAAAATATATCGGCCTCAAGGTTTGACGTGTTGTGTTATGGTTTTCTTCTTACCACGGTCCTAAAGAGTGGTTATTTGAGTTTCCGTAGCCATCCTGTAAGCTCGAACCAGACTGGCCATTCTCCTCAGACCTCTCTCATCAACAAATCATTTCCATCTTCAGAACTACAGCTTACTGTTTTTCGGACCATTCTGTATAAACTCTAGAGACTGTTGTGCATGAAAATCTCAGATCAGCAGTTTCTGAAATATCTCACAAATAAGAAAGGTTAGAGAGGAAACTCCAGGCCAGTAAGGTCTGTAAGCTCTATGCACATCGGAAAAGAATTCATGACAGTGCATACGTCTGAATTACATACTGGGAGTAACTTAGACTCGTTCAGTTGTGTTCACTCACTAACTGAATGAATGTAGAAATTATTCACGTATAGCGATGAGTCTTGTAATGGAGATGCAGTTTCAGTCACTACTGAAATTCCCTTGAATTTTCTGAGCCGCACTGTAATAAAATGACTCACCGATCTGTCCGCTGTTTTTTTGATGGCATCATGCCATTTACTGATTGTAGGGTAGTCATCTGATTGCAGAAGCAGCTCCTCACCTGACCTTGTTGTTATCTGTGGATGATAAAGATTGAATACTTTTAAAATAAATACCTAAATGAGCAGATTATTGTTTGGCATCTCATGGAAATATCATCTAACACTAGAACATCAAGAAGAATAACCCTGTATTAAGTTCATGCGACTGTTGTTATTGTGTGGAGGTGTAAATTGGCGTCAAAGTGCCAGGGTAAAGATGTTATGACAGCATTGTAAGTAGCTGATAAGTGGGGTCTCAGGCTTCGAGCTGTACAGAAATGACCTTGTTCAGGCTTCAGTCCAGTTTAGGTGTTGCTTATTCTTTATATAGTGGTAAAATCATCAGGCTCATCCTGAGGAAGAAGAGCTGTCCAAGCCATTATACAGGATATTACACTATACACCAATGCTCTGTGGAGCTTTTTTCACACACAGAACCAGGACATTATTGGCACGCCTTCCACTGGTGGTGTTCAGGCTTCCCATCAAACTGTACTTTCACACTTGCCATGAAAGACTTTGACATGTTGTAACTAAACTATATGGCCAAAAGTTTGTGGACACCTGACAATGTGCACCCATATGTACATGTTGAACAGCCCATTCCAGATTTAGTTCCCTTTTGCTGTTATAATAACCTCCACTCTTCTGGGAAAGCTTTCCACTAGATTTTGGAGCGTGGCTGTGGGGATTTGTGCTCATTCAGCCATTGCTCCTTAGTTCTAGTGAAAGGAAATCAATTGTGTGCTTCCAATATTGAGGCAACAGTCTGGCGAAGAAGCGCATTTGGGTGTGATGGTCCACAAACTCTTGGAAATATAATGTAGATCTATCCAGCCGTCCATTTTCCATACCGCTTATCCTACACAGGGTCGCGGGGAGCCTGGAGCCTATCCCAGGGAACTCGAGGCCAACCCATTGCAGGGCACAATCTCACACACTACGGACAATTTGGTAAAGCCAGTCAGCCAACAACACATGTCTTAGGACTGGAGGAGGATACCGGAGTACCCAGAGGAAACCCCCAAAGCGCAGGGAGAACATGCAAACTCCATGCACACAGGGCGGAGGAGGGATTCGAAACCTCGAACCCCGAAGATATGAGGCAAACATGGTAACCACTAAGCCACTGTGCCACCAATGTAGATCTAATTGACTTAGAAATATGAGCTCTATGTAAAGTATACTATTAATAAATAGATGGCCGCATGTCATTGATTTCAAACGTATCATTACATCTGCTCTGTGCCGTCATGGTAAAGGCTGAATAGGATGTGAGAAACGAATATCCTCCCTCGGGCTCATCTCAGTTCGCATGATACCTTACTAAATGCTGCCCTTGTTTTCTCTGAGTGCCGTAACTGCACATGGCACCGTCACACAGCATAACTGCCTTTCACAGAAAATCCTACCAAACAACCCTGCTAAGGTCAGCATTGTCACATACCCTTGGAATTTCCTGATGCTTGCTGTTTGACACCGCATTCATACAAAAGCGAGAATTGTTTTAACATCGCTAGTATCTAAAAATACCAGATAGTATCACAGGGCATCTTGTTCTCTCCTAGTCACTCTACATAGACATCCAAAGTTTGTGCCTTTTGGAAAGAGGCTTTTCTGACTTTGAGAGAGAACGGCAGATGGGATTGGAGCGGTCTCTTTGGGGATAGTGGGCATATACAGGGAATGATTTGGGGCAGCATGTCAGAATGGGTTTGCTAGAAATCCATTTTTAGATGTAGACCATGTGAGTGAGAGTGTTTGTTCTAAATCTCTGTCTGCCTATGGACATGAACGTTATAGTTTGTGCAAATGGAGACTACGAATTGGTGGGATCAAATATGTGCACTAGTAAACCATGCAGAAAAGAAACTGAGACGTTTATTTATGCTTTTGTCTTTTCTTGTGGAATGAAATTCGCAGCTGTATTAATACACATCTGAGACCGATCTCAGAAACAGAAATCCGGAAAAATTAGCATTGTATAAAATTATCATGATGCAAACTAACTCTCGCTGACACGAGCTTTCATTTATTGTTAGCATTTTGTGTAAATGATTCTTTGAACAAATTAAAAAGCTAAACTTCTGCTAACTTCTCCTTAATGGCCAGTCAGCTTCCTGGCACTAAACCTTCTTCTGAGGTTTAAAGGAAAAGGAAAAATTCTTTAAACATCAAAGTATCTCATTTTAGTTTATTGACCTCAGGCAGATTTTCGGAGAAATAGAAATGTGAAGCAGTCATTTCTCACAAAAGGAGTGCACATTTTTCAATCTGATTTTAATCTTCTAAATACTCATACGCATATTCATATCTTATCCCTCGGCTACCACTCATAATCCCAGCCCCGAATGCTTTTAGAAATGTCTGCTTGCTATTTGTCTCTGGTTCTGCCCATGTTAACATGAAGGAAAAAGAGAAAACTGAGGCGATAACCGTAGACGAGGTTGTTTGAGCTGTAGCTGGACATTCAGTCCGAAAGAGGTGAATAGAATGGATTATCACAGTTTGAAGCTTTTTGAGACGAGTCAAAACCGTTAACCAGGATTCAGCTTTTGAGTTTTTTTTTTATTAACCAAAAAAAAAAAAAAGTTGAAAATGTGTTAACCACATAAACAGGATGACATTATTTGTGCAAATTATATGGTAATATTAAAAAAACAAAAAACAAAAAAAAACTCTGTTTAAAAAAAACCTGCTTTAATAAGGTTCTATTGACCAGCCAGTCAGTATCCAGGATGAACACAACATACACTATATGTCCAAAAGTTTGTGGAAACCTGACCATCACACCTTTATGTGCTTGTTGAACACCCCATTCCAGATTTCCCCCTTTACTACTATAATAAGCTCCGCTCTTCTGGGAAGGCTTTCCACTAGATATTGGAGCGTGACTGTGGGGTTTTTTGTTCATTCAGCCACAAGAGCATTAGTGAGGTCAGACACTGATGTTGATTGAGGAGGTCTGGGGTGCAGTAAGTGTTCCAGTTCATCTCAAAGGTGTTCAGTGGGGTTGAGGTCAGGGGTCTGTGCAGGACACTCAAGTTCTTCCACTCCAACCTTCATGGAGCTCGCTTTGTGCACAGGGGCGTTGTCATGCTGGAACAGGTTTGGAACCCTTCGTTCCAGTGAAGGGAAATTGTGATGCTACAGCAAACAGACATTCTATACATTTGTGTGCTTTAACTTTGTGACAACAGTTTGGGGAAGGAACCACCACGTATGGGTGTGATGTTCAGGTGTCTACAAACCTTTGGTCATATAGTGTAGCCTTGGCCAGTCAACACCCACATTTTATTTATGCTCTAACAGAAAAGAACAGACTAGAAGCCTCTGTATAATGAGCCAGAGGAAGACTGACATTTAGCTGTCGATATTCCACATCTGTCTCATAAGAGTAATAAAAAAATTAATGCACTGTACTTGCTGGTTTTACAATGTATACCAGTCTTCAGCTCAGCAGAAAAAAAAACAAAAAAATTAATATTGTGGCTAACAACAGAAAACATTAGCATTAAATATTACAGACATTAGCTGACCACATGCAATGTGCTTAACACACCTTCTAGTGTAACAGGAGACCGAAGGTTATGTAGCAGATTTTAAAGTGTGTTTGCACAGAAATATGTATATTCTAATGAATTTTAATATTATTAAATGTTGTACAGTAAAATTTTAAGGTCTTTTCAGGAGCAACTTTATAGGAGGATAGCTAGGACATCAAAACTTTGATATATGAAAACGTGCTAACCGTTACTTGTCACTGTTTTTTTTTTTTTTTAATTTTTTTTTTATACATTTTAAATTCATTCAAAGCATCGGTTTTTGAAACCAGTCCTACAGATCCTGCTCCTATACGCCTAACACAATTCATGAAAAGCTTGACCATTAACTGATCAGTTTGATCCCATGTCTTTAAGGTCCAGCTCTGTAACAGTTTTCGGTACCTTGCGTATGTATTCACGCCCTTGAACTTTTGCACAGTTTGTAGTTTTACAACCTGGAACTGAAACAGATTTCCTTGATATTCTTACCTCCCCAAACCCCCTCGAGTGACAAATGTGAATACATAAAGCCTTTCCATACTGATTTTCAATCAGCAAAATTAACCATGTGGTTTATGTAAACAGGTTGAGGTGAGTACAGATAAAATGATGAAGTGCAAGTGTAAGAGAAGAGAATACGTTTCTTAAAGTGGCTTTTGTATGAATCACTGCAAAACTCTTGTAAAGCTCTGTGTTTTTGTGAAGCAATAAAAAGGAGCATAACATGAATGCAATGCCTTTTTATGCCTGTGTTTAATGAGGAGTAATTTTAATATCCAAGCTCACACTCGGACTGTTCATTAATGTTTAATAAGGAAAAGCAGTACAAAGAGCAGAGTGCCATTTGTAACTTCACATTCATGTTTTTCTATTAAATTAACCATTCGTTTGAGTGCTTCATAAAGAAACAACTTTGAAGCACTTTAGAATGTGCGATTAATTATCTCCAGTTTTACACTGAACTTGGAATGAGTCTGATTTAGAAGGCCATAAACTTTAATAAGCCAGGATACAAAGGATAAGTGGGGGTGAGGTATTTTTTTTGTTTGTTTGTTTGTTTGTTTTGTTTGGATTTTATTCGCCTCCAAAGCTCAGGCTGCACAATGATTTTGATGACTGCATGAGTGACAGTTTGAAAAGATGCAGCAGCTTCACATGTCAGAGAAGGCTCATGTTGTTTAACACCCTCCTCCATGTTTGATAGCTATTTTCAGACACCGGAGACGTACAATAGTTCTTGAAAGTTTGTGAACCCTTTAGAAATTTCCTATATATCTGCATAAATGTGACCGAAAACATCATCGGATTTTCACACAAGTCTTAAAAGTAGGCAAAGAGAACCCAGTTAAGCAAATGAGACAAAATGTTATACTTGGTCATTTATTTATTGAGGAAAATGATCCAATATTACATATCTGTGAGTGGCAAAAGTATGTGGACATCTAGGATTAGCAGTCAATTTGACGGTGAAATTAGAGTCAGATGTTTTCAAACAATGGGATGACAATCAGGTGTGAGTGAGCACCCAGTTTTATTTAAAGAACAGGTATCTATCAGTCTGATCTTCACAACACATGTTTGTGGAAGTGTATCATGGCAGGAACAAAGGAGATTTCTTCAGTTGTTGATGCTCATCAGGCTGGAAAAGGTTACAAAACCATCTCTAAAGACTCCACCAATCCATAATTAGGTAGATAGTAGTGTACAAATGGAGGAAATTCAACACCACTGCTACCCTCCCCAGGAGTGGCCGACCAACAAAGATCACTCCAACAGTCCATGAGGTCACAAAGGAACCCAGGGTGACTTCTAAGCAACTAAAGGCTGCTCTCACATTGGCTAATGTTAATGTTCATGAGTCCACCATCAGGAGAACACTGAACAACAATGGTGTGCATGGCAGGGTTTCAAGGGGAAAGCCACTGCTCTCCAAAAAGAACATTGCTGCCCTTCTGCAGTTTGCTGAAGAGTACGTGGAGAAGACAGAATCCTATTGGAAAAATGTTTTGTGGATGGATGAGACCAAAATACAACTTTTTGGTTTAAATGAGAAGCATTGTGTTTGGAGAAAGGAAAACACTGCATTCCAGCATAAGAATCTTATCCCATCTGTGAAATATGGTGGTGATAGTATCATGGTTTGGGCCTGGGAACAATGAATTCTGAATTATACCAGCGAATTCTAAAGGAAAATGTAATCTGTCCATGAACTGAATCTCAAGAGAAAGTGGGTCATGCAGCAAGACAACCAGCCTAAGCACACAAGTCGTTCTACCAAAGAATGGTTAAAGAAGAATAAAGTTAATGTTTTGGAATGGCGAAGTTAAAGTCCTGACCTTAATCCAGTAGAAATGTTGTGGAAGGACCCAAAGCAAGCAGTTTATGTGAGGAAACCCATCAACATCCCAGAGTTGAAGCTGTTCTGTACTGAGGAATGAGCTAAAATTCCTCCAAGCCGATGTGCAGGACTGATCAACAGTTACCGCAAATGTTTATCTGCAGTTATTGCTGCACAAGGGGGTCGTATCAGATACTGAAAGCGAAGGTTCACATACTTTTGCCACTCACACACACACACACACATATATATATATATATATATATATATACATACATACATACACACACACAGGTGCATCTCAATAAATTAGAATGTCGTGGAAAAGTTCATTTATTTCAGTAATTCAACTCAAATTGTGAAACTCGTGTATTAAATAAATTCAATGCACACAGACTGAAGTAGTTTAAGTCTTTGGTTCTTTTAATTGTGATGATTTTGGTCGTTTAACAAAAACCCACCAATTCACTATCTCAACAAATTAGAATACTTCATAAGACCAATAAAAAAACATTTTTAGTGAATTGTTGGCCTTCTGGAAAGTATGTTCATTTACTGTACATGTACTCAATACTTGGTAGGGGCTCCTTTTGCTTTAATTACTGCCTCAATTCGGCGTGGCATGGAGGTGATCAGTTTGTGGCACTGCTGAGGTGGTATGGAAGCCCAGGTTTCTTTGACAGTGGCCTTCAGCACATCTGCATTTTTTGGTCTCTTGTTTCTCATTTTCCTCTTGACAATACCCCATAGATTCTCTATGGGGTTCAGGTCTGGTGAGTTTGCTGGCCAGTCAAGCACACCAACACCATGGTCATTTAACCAACTTTTGGTGCTTTTGGCAGAGTGGGCAGGTGCCAAATCCTGCTGGAAAATGAAATCAGCATCTTCAAAATGCTGGTCAGCTGAAGGAAGCATGAAGTGCTCCAAAATTTCTTGGTAAACGGGTGCAGTGACTTTGGTTTTCAAAAAACACAATGGACCAACACCAGCAGATGACATTGCACCCCAAATCATCACAGACTGTGGAAACTGAACACTGGACTTCAAGCAACTTGGGCTATGAGCTTCTCCACCCTTCCTCCAGACTCTAGGACCTTGGTTTCCAAATGAAATACAAAACTTGCTCCCATGTGAAAAGAGGATATTGGATCACTGGGCAACAGTCCAGTTCTTCTTCTCCTTAGCCCAGGTAAGACGCCTCTGACGTTGTCTGTGGTTCAGGAGTGGCTTAACAAGAGGAATACGACAACTGTAGCCAAATTCCTTGACACGTCTGTGTGTGGTGGCTCTTGATGCCTTGACCCCAGCCTCAGTCCATTCCTTGTGAAGTTCATTCAAATTCTTGAATCGATTTTGCTTGACAATCCTCATAAGGCTGCGGTTCTCTCGGTTGGTTGTGCGTCTTTTTCTTCCACAATTTTTCCTTCCACTCAACTTTCTGTTAACATGCTTGGATACAGCACTCTGTGAACAGCCAGCTTCTTTAGCAATGAATGTTTGTGGCTTACCTAGTGAACCAAACTGAGAGACCATTTTGAAGGCTCAGGAAACCTTTGCAGGTGTTTTGAGTTGATTAGCTGATTGGCATGTCACCATATTCTAATTTGTTGAGATAGTGAATTGGTGGGTTTTTGTTAAATGTGAGCCAAAATCATCACAATTAAAAGAACCAAAGACTTAAACTACTTCAGTCTGTGGCATTGAATTTATTTAATACACAAGTTTCACAATTTGAGTTGAATTACTGAAATAAACGAACTTTTCCATGACATTCTAATTTATTGAGATGCACCTGTGTGTGTGTGTGTGTGTGTGTGTGTGTGTGTGTGTGTGTGTGTGTGTGTGTGTGTGTGTGTGTATATATATATATATATATATATATATATATATATATATATATATATAATATTGGATCATTTTCCTCAATAAATAAATGACCAAGTCTAATATTTTTGTCTAATTTGTTTAATTGGGTTCTCTTTACTTACTTTTAGGACTGATAATTATTTAATTAATAATTAATATTTATGCAGAAATATAGAGAATTCTAAAGGGTTCACAAACTTTGAGAGAAATTATGAGAGAGAAAAAACGACAAACAGTGAGTCCACCTGAACCCGAGTCTCCCTTCTATAGCAGCATACAATTATGGGAAAAAGAAAGTACACCCTCCTTAAATTCTACGTTTTTATTATTATTAGTTACATTTATATAGCACTTTTCTAGACACTCAAAGCGCTTTACATAGTATGGGGGGAAATCTCCTCAACCACCACCAGTGTGTAGCATCCACCTGGATGATGCAATGGCAGCCATAGTGTGCCAGAACGCCCACCACACACCAGCTATTGGTGGAGAGGAGAGATATAGCCAATTCAGGGATGGAGATTATTAGGGGGCCATGATAGACAAGGGCCAATGGGGCCAGGACACCGGGGTGATACCCCTACTCCTTACGAGAAGTGACTTGGGATTTTTAGTGACCACAGAGAGTCAGGACCTCGGTTTAACGTCTCATCCAAAAGACGGTGCTCTTTTTACAGTATAGTGTCCCCGTCACTATATTAGGGCATTAGGACCCACACAGACCACAGGGAGAGCACCACCTACTGGCCTCCCTAATACCACTTCCAGCAGCAACCTTAGTTTTCCCCCAGGAGGTCTCCCATCCAGGTACTGGCCAGGCTCAACCCTGCTTAGAGTCAGTGGGAAACCAGGTGAGAACTGCAGGGTGATATGGCTTTTAGTGATCAGGGGTTAAATAACAATTGTGTGATCCTCACCAGTTTCTATAAACAAACAAATAACCTCAGGTGACAACAACAACAAAAACACAACAGATTTCAATATGTAGTCATTTTTTTTCCCAAAAAGTAAACCAACATTTAGAAACCAGGTGGGAACAAATAAGTACACAGTATAATTCAGTAACATATAAACCACCTTTAGCAACAATAACTTGAACTAAATGCTGCTGGACAGATGGCATCACAATTGTCTCAGGAATATTCTGGTATAAAATGGAGTTCATTGTTGTCTCAATGACTGTAAGTTTCCTAAGTCCTGTGGTTGCAAAACAAGTCCAAATCATCAGCCCTGCAACACCATGCTTGACAGTTGGTATGAGGTGTTTGTGGTGATGCACTGTGTTTGTTTTTTGCCAAACATGGCACTGTGCATGATGACTAAACATCTCCACCTTGGTCTCATCAGTCCAAAGGATATTGTTCCAGAACTTTCGTGGTTTGTTCAGTTGCAGTTTTACAAACCAAAGTTGCGCTCCATATTCTTTTTTGGAGAAAAGGGTCTTTTTCCTAGCCACTCTTACTTGAAAGCCATACTTTTTCAGTCTTTTTTTCTGATTGTGCTGTCAAGAACATAAACATTTAATGTGCTTACACAGGCCTGTAGGTCACATGATGTAGCTCCTGGGTTTTTCTTTATATCTCTGAGCATTAAACAGTTGGACCTTGGAATAAATTTTCTGGGACGCCCACTCCTGGGAAGACTGTCAACTATCTTGAAGACTCTCCATTTGTAAATGGAGATGGCCTTATAACCCTTCCCAGATTGATGAGCAGCAACAGTTGCTTCTCTGAGGCCATGGCTGATGTCCATTCTTCTTGGAATGTTGTAGACACAGACCTGAGTGCTCCGGAAAACCAAACTGCCAAAAGTTCTGCTTTTATAGAGGTAGTCACTCTTCTTGTTGAAGAGCACAAGATTAGCCGATCATTAGTAACACCTGGCTGCTAATTACTCTCTTAATGGTTGTGGACCAAGGAAGGGTGTACTTATTTTATTCCCACCTGGTTTCTGAATGTTGGTTTACTCTTTGGGAAAAAAAAACACTACATACAGTATGGATTTTTGTTGTTTTGTTTTGGTCACCTGAGATTATTTGTTTGTTCATAGCAGTTGGTGAGGACCACACAATTGTTATTTAGGCCCTGACAAATAAAAACATAGAATTGAAGGAGGGTTTACTTTCTTTTTCCAATGACTGTATAGTGACTATAATGGCCTGTGAATATCTTTACACTGTTAATTCTGCTAACACAGATTGTGTTTCCATTTTCAATGGTGTCTGTATCGATATCAGGGACTTTCATTTGTTTTTGATTTGTTCTTGAGAGTTTTTGAGAGTTTCAATGCAACAAGAATATTTCATATTTGTAATTGATTTGGATCGAAATCTCTTCATTGAGGCTGAAATACGTGTGTGCAGAGCTTTTGGTTCAGAAACACTTTCAGACCACATCAACCACAAGAAATAAACTTTTTTATAGGAAGGGAATCTCTAGGGATGTCACAATATGATTTGAATCGATTTGATTCAATTCAATTTCCAAAGAGCAGTTCTTTATTCATCTTGTTGCATCTTCATTTTTTATATTTATATCCTACATTATTATTTTTTCAGCGTACGTGTTTCCATTTGGGCCCTCAGAACAGAAATATCTGAAGGTTCCCGAAAACATTTCTAGACATTTTGTGCGTCACGTTTCCCATTTCTACATTCTTGAAGACTTGACATAACCGAAATAAATTATAACTGTAAATAATTGTTAAATAATTATGAGTTATGCTTCAAGTTAGGTAAAGAATCTAAATTATTTTATGTTAGTGAATTTTCTGTGGCTTTATTCAAAAAATGGCTGTTAGAAGTCCACATGTATAATGGAATGAATGACAAAATATTTTGTTTTTCTCTTTAGATAATCATCCCGATCTTATTTTCCTACGCCCCATTTGTGATCTTATTGTCTCGACAGTCATCAGTATGATTTATATAATAAATGACAACCTGAAAAGCATTTCGTAATTACTCAAGACAACACATCACTGCATTAGCTCATATTAATAAATAATCCTCTCTACACTGGACTAGTTAGCTACCCCATCAGGCAAAGTAGCTTGGGCTTCCATCCAGTCTCTCTGTGCATGTCTGAAAGTGTGAGAGTGATATGGTTAAAGTAGATCCTTGAATTCTTAAACAGCCTCCAAGGTGCCATATGAGGAATTACAGCACGTTTTATATCACTGATATAATCATCTTCGTTGGTGATCAGTGATGATATCAAGTCTGATTCCACTTGTCAAATGAGGGATTTTGACTTGGAACATTTTTTCTCTAGTCAGATACAATTGCGATTTTTGATGATCACTTTTACATCAGGTGATGAGACAGAGACAGATGAGGATGATGCTGATGATCATAGTGAGACGTCATTTCCCATTGTAAACTTCTCATTCTTTAAAATGTGTCAGTTGATGTTTTTCCGTAAGTAGATTAAGTTATAAATGTAGCATGTTTCATCATTAAATGTGATTCTCTTCCTTTTCACTTTTGGGGGGTAACCATATCTTAAAATGCACTCACTAAATGCAGTTCAGGAAAACCTGTTGTTCAACAACTATATGTAATCAGATCTTAAATGGTATTTTACTTTTTTTTTTTTTTAACAAAGGATGAGTTAGTGTCTTGATGCTGAGAGACAAAAACATCAACAATCTCTTTCTTCCTGAATTCCATCAGGTTCGAATTTCTAAACCGTGTTGTTTCCATGTGAACTGATATTGCTTTCAGGATGCACATTTCTCAGTGGAAGGTTGGTGTTGCTTTTTGATGGTTGATCAAATTTGTCAAAATAACATCTCTGAATGTGAACAGGTGCTCAAGAGTTAAACTTTATCTAAAAACTTTGAGTCATTTCATGTTTACTATATATGATTCACCCTTTCCTATTTCCTGATTTATGGTGTGATAGAAGGATTTTTCAGCATTGTCATCCAGATAGAATGTTGTGTTTTGAAATGATGAGTCAAATGATCCGTGTAAAGGCAGGCGTTAACCTTAATACCAGCTGCCTTGTTGTTTCAGTGGTAGGGGAAGCCTTCCTGTTGGAAAAGTGTGCTGTTGCCTCAACTTCTAGTGTTACTGATGTCCATGTGGGAAAACAGGTTGGGTTTTTGACAAGGCTTTGAAAGCGATACCTGAATGTGGTTCCCTGCTCCACGAACTCGGATTTATCCATTAAGCGTGTATGGGTTGGATCGCTAAGAGCAATTGTGGTGAAAGTCTTCCTCGCTGAACACAAGGGGGCTGCTGACTTTAACACTTGGGTTCATATTTACCGGTACCGGTTTCAAGCACATTGTAGGTTTGCATGCCGGGCAGATTCAATATCTCGACTAGTTCATATCACAAGTATAATTTATCTCAAGTTTGCTGATGCTTTCTAATTTCATGGTATTTTTGATGTGCCATTTGAAAAGTGACAAAATCATCAAGCCTAATATTAAGGCTTAACGAGGAACGCTATTAGCGTAAACCCCTGAAAAAGCAGGGGAATAAAAATTTTAGTCCAGCCCATGAAACGAAAATATCTAAAACAGTGAAAGGAACTAAAACTCAGCCCTGAATGCTTAAAAAGTGATCATGAAAAAGGAACTTATCCTAAATCTGAACTGTATTTCATCTGGCAGGGATCTTAATTGTCCTCTAAGCTGATCAGAAGTTTCCACACTCCTTTCTAATCCACACAAGTTGATTGACGGCGTTATCAGGCCACAAAATGGCTTGCTAATATCGTTACAAGCGCTTGTTTCTATATATCAAGTTTAGGATTACTTAAGCTTACACTTTAATGCCTTTTTAATCTCCCATGGAGAAAATGATTTTTGGCCAGTGGCGAAGCGCTTGGCTATGATAAGATGGGATGAGATCGGGAATCCGTGTTTCCTTTTCCTTTCGCTTCATTATGTGTTCTAGCGCATCTGTCCATGTATTGATAGATATTCGACTTTTTCTCAAGCAAACGTTCAAAGATTAGCTCTCTTTAAATGGTGCTTGAATGCTGCGTCAGTGCACACTTAACGCCCTGGGTATAATCTAGGGAGCAAGCTTAGAGTAGATAGTGAAAGCTCGCTCGGTTGTGCACACAGAAGTCTAATATTCACCAGGTGTAAATTCTTAAATTATACCACAGCGCTGTTGAATTCTCAATCCTGATTGGTCAGAAGGTGTTGAATAATTTTCCTTAACAGCAGATCTCTTACAATAGTCCAGATGCAAGGTGTATATTAATATGTTTGAACTAATACAGTACGTCATCATTTATATATACGTGTGTGACGGTGGGGCGTGGTTGTGAAAGGAGGGCGGAGTCTAGTGAATAAGTGGTACGGAAGAGCATGCGCCTGTGGGTGGTTTACTGATAAGTGATTTGTGTTTCAGTGAGCGGCGTCGTGTAGATAAAAGCAGGAAGTGGCACTGAAGCCATTGTGCGAAAGCCGAGCTGAACCGTGTTAGTGTTTGTGGTGTCTCTGTGCGAGGGCGACAGTTTGAAAGTGCAGACAAATGCACAGAAAAATAAGGAGCCGTTTAAATTGTCCCGAGCCTGCCTCCCGATTCCTCGTTTTCCTCACAACCCACGAGAATCTCACAGTGTGTAATTATGCTGAAGTTTCCTGTGACTTAAGTCAGATGTAAAGCTGTGATGTTTTCTGCAATGAGAAAGTCATTAAGGCTTTTATTAATGTTTTGTACTTTGTGGATTCGCTGTAACATGACGAACTGCTTTTTCTTGATTTATTCACTTTGAGAGAGAAAAAAAGAGAGGCTGGTGAGGAAACTTGTGCCATAAAGGAAGTGATAACAAGAATGAACTTGTTTCATGGACGTTGCACAACATTAAATGTTGCGATAAACAGGTAAAAAGCATGATGTGTAGTTTAATAAATAAAAACATCTGGCCTTATTTCTCAAGCTGGATACGAACGGATTTATTTGTAGATATGCTTTACAGAACAAATTTGGTATTCATGAAAATCTTGTAAACTCAGAAGAACGTTCGTATCCTACTCGTGCTCCTGAGTTTGTAAATTTACACATAAGAAGACTAACTAATGCAAACCTCGACTCAGTCAATCGTGGATTACTGCACTTTTGTATATGGATCATACTGTCGAGTTTAAATTGCTTATTTTTATTACGATTACAGCATTTGGCCGATGCCCTTATCCAGAGCGACTTATAGAACAGCTTTGAAGTCTCCATCAAAAACACATCCTCATGCTAGTTCACTAGGTCAGGGACTAAGAGTACCATCGAGAGCATTTCGTTAAATGATTGGCATTAATTAAATAATATAAAAATGAAAGAAAGTGAGCCAACACAAACTCATAAATCAAGACAAATAAAACGAATCTTTTAATTAAGACAAAAGAAATGGCGCTATATAAACGGAGGATGGAGCGCTCGGCTATATTATTAATATTATATATTATTAAATATTGCTATTGGCATAGTAGTGAGTCAAAATAACTTCCACTTCTGTTTTTTAGGCTTTACCCTGATTGATCATTTTGGTTATTTAAAGGTGATTGGCATTCATCAACTTACATGCGCAAGTACGAAGAAAATCCGCACTTCCAAATCTTGTCTTTTTTTTTAGTTCAGTTTAGTTAATGCAAACATTTACACCCAATTTTACTGGCGGATCGATAAATGAGGCCTATTGTTTACAGATTTCAGACAGTTGGTGTAAGAGGAAAAACTTAAAAGAATATGGATATATGAAAACTGTTCTGGTTCCTTTTTTCCCCGCTTGCCATCTTGCAGGGACTGGGATCCTGCAAGATGCCAAAAAAAAAAAAAAAAAAAAAAAGAAAAGAAAGAAAGAAAGAAAAAATGTTGTGCAAGTGCAAGGTTTGTACTTTGCAGAGTGAAATTTTCTGGCCTTTCTTGAATGTAACCAGCCCTAAAACTGAATTAAAACTGATGGAATATTATTAGATGGCTGCTGTTGTCAACTGTAGCCTAAAAATAACAGTTCCTTTGATTTGGGAAGGACGTTGTTGCTTTGAAACATAGTTAGCCTAGATAGAATGCATCCACAAGGCTTCTGGTTCAGGGGATGTTCTGTAAAACTGCTATATGTTTATAATTTAAGAATAAAAAATGACTTCTTTTTCTAGCAGGCCTGTTATTTAAGAGTTTTTTTCAATGTGTCCAGGACATAGTGGTAGTGTTAACCAAAAAAACTTCTGGTTTAAATCTATATATATATGATATAATATAAGAACAGATATGAATATTTTGAGCACTAAAAAGATTGCAGATAGAGTTAATGGCATTGCGTTACACCCCTGCCTAATACTACACCCTATTTGAGTTGGATTGAAAAGATATTACAGTGACACTTAATATAGGAAGTTACACATTTATTCACATTTTTGACACGATATACTTTTGGTATGCGTGTCTTCGCAACATAGTTAGATGACTGCATCTTTATGGACTTTCCACAGCCAGGGAAGGTACAAGGCAGCTGGACCACGGTGCGGATGTGATATACAGCGATTGCGTCTAATTGGCCTCAAAAGAAGCACTTCTTTTCCTAGAGTAGTTAGCAGAAAGTTTCCAACCTGAAGCACGTTCTTCCGACTCGACTTCTCTGTTGTCCAGTCTACGACGGCGCCGCAGAGGTCCACTCCTTCTGGTTTATTTCCTGGTTTCTGTGGAGAACAGAGTTCACAGTTGTGAAATACCTGAACAACAAATAATAAATGCTTCATATTGACATTTGGGCCACATCAGATCAATTCTCAGATAGAGACCGGTGATGAAAGAAGAAAAATCCTGGCACTGAACTGGTGCTTGTGCTGTGATAGTGTGAGATGAGACGGTTGTGTCTGAATTAAGGGATGTGTAACTGAACACCTGTAACCTTTCTGTTTTATTAACAACTTTTCTTCCATGTTTGCTCTTTTGTTGTTGTTGTTGTTGTTTTTTTTTTTTTTCTATGTCTATTCCCCTACAGCATAAGTACATGGAAGTATAACATGGCGATGAAGAAGGTTTAGCCTAGTTTTTCCAATAGCTCACAGAGAATAAGGTAAAAAGAAGTGATTTCTCAGTACCAGAGCCAGAAAGGTAATATGAACAGAGCAGTGAGTGTGGGTGAGAGATTCCATGTGGGTGAACAGAGTGGGTTCTGTTTTAAATCACTCATTTAATCCAACATCCACTGCAACTTTTAGATCTATATGAAGAGACAAGCTTTCTGGCAACACTTACAGCTCCAGTCTGAGGACTGAGACACAAAACACACGCGAACATGTGCATACAAACTGAATTATTCAGCTTTTCTTCATCGAGGTTGTTAAACGTTCAGTTTCTATTGTGTCTACTGAGTGCAACAGTGGTGCTGTACGTGTAGGTGTGTAGACATTTGATGATCAGTTGCGTGCGTACGTCATGATGCATGATGCAGATACCTTACCAAACTGGCCATCGCTTCTTGCTTGCTCTCCTTGTAAAAATGCAGCTCATTTGATGAAAGGACGACCCAGGCTAATGTCCAGTTTTTCCTGCAGAGGAATTTATTCATAAACAGTGCTCACTATTAAACAGAAGAATGTAATCGTTTCAGAGACAGAAACTACACGGTACATATAAAAGGAATAATTAAAGGCTGTATTCAGACTGCTTAGCAGTTGTTAGCACGCATTTAGGATTTATTACCAAAATTGTGCACGTGAGGCATGTCTTAGTTATGTGTGATTCAGAACTTGGGCATTTTTCATGCGTGATATCGAATCAAGTGAGGATTGGTATTAAGTCCACTATCCAACAGTTTTATATAGTCACAATATGTCACATTGAAATGTACTGTATGGTTTTGCCTGTACATACACTCAAAACAACTATGTAATGACATTTGAGGACAATATTTAATAGATAAATACGACGCTTATAGTGTTGTCCCTTTAAATACATAAATACAACGTGTATTTATGTAAATAAATTTCAGTTCTTGCCATCTTCGTATTATGTAAGGAATAACTGACTACGGGCCGTTGAATTATTGGAAAATAATGCACACCCGGGGGGTAACGGCATTATCACCTCAGGGTGTGCATTATTTTCTAATAATTCAACGGACCGGAGTCAATTATTCTGCTTATACTACAGTTACCACACCTCAAGACGTTGTTCAGATGTTTTATTTCAGGACATTTGTCAGGTTTTTGTCCTTAAAACGGTCGTGTATGGAACTAATTTATTACGCATCCCATCTCAAGCCTCTGTTGCTAATTCTAAAACGTCATTTAAGAGCTAGTAAAGCAGGCTTGAGCCACTGATATGCAGTTATTGGAGAGAGAGAGAGAGTTCACAGTTTTTTTTTGTTTTTTTTTTGTTTAATGCTGATAATATAAAAACAGAACAAATAAATAAATATCGATAGGCCTACTTGTTCAAAGGGTTTTTCATTTTTTTATTACTGCAGAAAATACAACAAATAAATAAACAAATACTGATATTTGTTCTTTTTTCTTGCTCTCTCTCTCTCTCTCGCTCCAAGAACTGCATATCAATGGCTCAAGCCTCCGCTTTGCCTCGTGGCCGCATTTCCACCTCGGGTGCGCATTATTTTCCTAATAATTCAACGACCCGTCATCAATTATTCCTTACTTATTTCTGGAATATTGAAATTCTCTGTCATTTTGTTTGTCGTTAGCTCTGTGTGCTGTCGTGGACAGTAGGCTAACCTTTCCATTATTTCAGTTAACTTGGCGAAGTGATATGGAACTGTAATGCGATCAAGACCTGACTGGAACTACTTTCGCTGTGCATTTACTGAAAAATAGTTGCACGCCTCAGAACGCCTGTCGGCCGGTCAGAATCGAGAATTCAACAGCGCTGTGGTATAAATCATGTGATATTATATTACATTACATTATATCTTCAGTCTGTACTTTCTGTTCCTGATTGCTTTTGGGCTTAAAGGTAAGTTCTTGTATTTAAAAGGTCTCCTTAAAGTATGCTTCCACTCAAGAAAGAAAAAGATAGCGACCACTGAAGTGTGACCTAGATGCAGATCATTTGAATAATCTGAATGGCCTGCTCAAAATACTTTCCCCGTGTAAACACTGACTTACAGTAAGTCGGCACTAAGAGCGTATATAATTACGACGTGTACATCACCTCAAAATGAATAAACATGATGTTCATGGACAAAATGATAGGTTTACATACTTGAATTTCTTTCCTCCTTCAGAGATCTTGGTTTTGTTCAGATAAACCCCATGCAAACCAGGCTGGAGCTGTGATACAGTTAACAACAAGTCAGTAGATATCACCAAAACAATTACAATGATACCTGTTCACTGTATATGTTTGACTTTTTTTTTTAAATTACAGTTTTGAATTCTGCTGCTCTAATTCAGTTCATGTTTCGCTCACTGCTTAGCAACAGATGCCTAGTAGCATTGTCGATAAAAGTGCTTATGTGCAAAGTCAGCGCAGATGGTTCTTATCTGTGATGAAATAAGTACACACACCTGCTGTACGCCTTGACTGGTGTTGTGCTGGGACTGATTCCTGCGATGTCGGTTAAGCTGCAGAAAAATGAAGGAATTTCAATTACATACTGGTTTTATACCGTAACAAAGACATCACTGAACCAAAGAAATCCATCACACACCGCCTTTGTTTGAAAATAAGGGAAATACGGTTTGCAGTTGATTACTGTCATTCTGTACAGTCTAGATTACTCAGTTCCCAAAAGCTAACCAATTCCACCAATGGTCATTAAATAGTTTTAACATACAAATCAAACATGTCTAATATACTACCAATAATGTTGTTTGTAAGAATGATGTTTTAAGGTCCAGTCTATATCGTTTCGTGTCGTCACTTGGTTAAGCTTGGTTTACGTTTTCACACTAGGAGAGCAGTAACTTGGTCAGTAAGTGATATTAATGTCTTGTGAAAGCAGCAGACAGGACAGGCTTTGAAACCCAGTGCTCGTCTGCCCTCTGCTGTCTATTCTCTTCTATTCTGTGTCTTTATCACATTGATAAGTCTTGGGTTTATCAGTCAACACATATAGCTGAATTTCTAGTGCAGTTTTGTAACTGGAACAGGATAGTCTATTAATGGCCAGAATATTTGTAGGTGTTTGGTTTGACTACATATTTGATTATACAGTGACAGAGAACCCTGAACCCTGATCTAATTGATATACTGGCATAGAACATTATTTCCAAGATTGTTTGAAAAGTAGACTTGCACAGCTACTGTTGTGTTGCATATCAGCTTATCCTCCTGTTTTGAAATGTGTGTAGTAATCAGTTTCCATGAGGTAACTCAAGGTGTGCTGGTATACAGTTACCACACAAGGAACTTGCACAACATTCCACTAAAATGTTGGGAACAGTAGATAAGCAAGACTGGATGTACTCTATTAGTGTGAAAAAAAAAGACCTAGAAGTAATTTTTGTATTGGAACTTTTTCAAAAAAACGTATATTTATTTACACGAATGATTCTCTGTATAATTACATGTGCACAGATTTGCATGAGGTTAGAATTAAAAAGATTTATTTCACTAGAAAGCTATAGGGATATATGACATGGTTGTTCCAAGTGGGCAGAGCTTTAGTCTTATTGAAATTGACCATGTTTCAGATAATGTGATTGATGCAAGCAGAGGAAAGCAGTGAAATAAACACTTTACTGCTGATGCTTAATATTTTAGTACTACAGTTTGAGAAGAAATGGTATAGATAAAATGTATGCAAAAATGTTCTTTTTTTCTTAAAAAAACTTTTTTTTTTTTATCCCACTTCCTCCCACATCTGAAATAATTCCTCCTGCAGCTATTTCTGTTGTTCTTTAAAGCTAAATACAATTATGATAAAGTACTTCTACATTATAACTTAGAACAGCTATAAAGAGTCTCTTTCACTCTCTCCGTCCTGAAGACTTTGTCGAAAACTTTAGTTACTCTCATCTGTCACAAAGAGCTGGCACTGGAGACTCCTTCCAAAAATGATACATTTTTGAAAACGTCACCTTATCACCAATTAAACAGTTATTTTTATATATATATATATATATATATATATATATATATATATATATATATATATATATATATATATATATATAGATTTGTTGATGTGATGTGTCTTTCCATGTAAGTCCCACTGAATGAAGAACAAAGACATTAATACAAACGTCATTTGTGAGAGTTTATGTGAAGTTAAAGTTAGAGGGTAGGGATAATGGGACAGGGTAACGATGTGGTGTAGTACTGTGTGTTTGTGTGTGTGTGTGTGTGTGTGTGTAGAAAAAGAAAGATGTCTCACTGGTTTCTGTGCTGGGTCGTGATCCGGTATGACCATGGATTTGGTTTGACTCAGGCGCTCGCCGCTGCCTGTAGAGCTTTTGATCCTCATGGCTACGGCTCCTTGAGGCAGCACCAGAGGAGGAGGTGGCTTTGATAAATTCTGCATGGCACTAGTGCTGGAAGAGTGGACAAGCATAGATAAGGTCAGACATTTATGGTTTTTTGTAAGATGCAGTGCTAGGTGGGGCTAAGTATGGTAAGGTAAATACATCAAAAAGTGCTCCTGAACCTTTCCCATGCACACTTTCAATATTAAAGTTGACTCTAAAGCCTCAGTTCTCAAGAGTGGACACACACTTAATCTTTTATTGGAGTGTAACCTAAAAAGATTTGAAGCGAGGCGGATATGGCTTAATAGCTGGTCATGTGAGCTTGACATACGAATGAGCTTCATGTAATATTAGCTTCATTTCATCTCTAAACTCCGATCTCTTCTAACAGCAATTTCACAGCATTATATCACGAGTTATAGTATATTATTAGCTAGTATAAAATCAGGTCTGTCAATCCAGTGTCTGGATTTGTGTAGGGTAGTAACATCTCAAATCATTGTAAAATTACATTGCAAAACCTTAAGACACCATCCATCAACAAATGCTTAGTTTAAAAGTACAGCCTATAATGTTGCTCCTAACAAGTCAGTCGTCTGTGTCACTGAATGTCTCCCTGTGAATACACTTCCTTTATTGAAAGTGTGTGCTATTTATGACAGTTAGTGTGTAAATGAAAGTGGCACATGGTGAATAGCCTTACTGTGAAAACATACTTTTGAGTCAGTTTGCTCTCAGTGGTGTGGTGGGATTGTGGATGTCTGAGTCCAAGAGTGTAGCTGTTGAAACCACTTCCCTATTTGTTTTGTTTTAAGGGACGGCGTTACTCCTATAGTTTTTTCCCCCTCTATTTTTTGTGAAAAATTTAGATGGCTTACAAGGAATAGCACCTGAGAGTCACCTTAAAATATGGAGGTGGATCATCGATGCTGGTTGATTAGTGGGTAAAATACGAGGGTATTTTAGCCAAAAACCTGTCTGCTAATGCCTGGTCGACTCGACTCCAAGCATAACCTCAATTAGAAATCTAACTGACTGAAGAAGGACGTCCACATACCGTATGCAAACCCAAGAGTATGACACCTTGAAATGTCCTGCATGGAAGAACGTCCAAGCTGCTTTACAACTGACTCTGTCCCTGATGGACATTACAGGAAGTGGCTCAGTGGCTCGATATGAACTGTGGAGTCGCAGATAATAAAAATATACAGCATCCCTATATGTTTAAGCTCAAAATATCACTCATTAAAAGTGTTCTTCTTTATGTTTCCTGCTCATTTTCATAAAGGGGGCCAGTAATTCTGGAGTTGACTGTATATGCGTGTGCATATATAGTACAACGTGTTCAGGGAAATAGAACGTTTTAGGTCGTGTCAGCAGTGTGCTATGGTTTCTTTGTGAACTTTTTAGACAAGAGAGGAAATGTAGATTAGTAGGTCTTGACTCACTTCCCAGCGTCATGTGTTTACGATGTCGAGTCAGCTTCCGGAAATGAAGGCTTGCATCATTGCAACATCAGGAAGTTATTTAAAGGAAGCGATTGCTTAATACAAATAAATAAGGAACTTTGGCATCGATACATTATAAAACAAAAGCTGACAAAGTAATCAGTACTTTAAACTATTAAAGTCCTGGCTTATAGTTCGTCTCTGCAGTCATAACATGTCATGCTTCGAGCTACTCTTGATTTAAATATATCTAAGCTAGAGCCATAACTTTTCATAAAGTAGCTAGCTACACTACAAGCTACTAAACAAACATATGCTAACTACAACTACAACTACGGAAAACCAACTGACATTTTTTTCTCATGCAGCGAATCTGTTGCACAAAATGAAATGTACATAATTTAATTGGTGTATGCTGTAACAGAGATTTTGCTTATCTATTTGTAAACCACAAACAGTTAGCATTACATAACTTTACATGCTAAATCATAAATAACTGTAAAACAGAAAGCATAAAAAAATAAAAAATAAAATTAAAAAGCGAGGACACACTCCACTATTCTATGACGAGTTCCTTCAGCTAGCTACAATTAACTTTGCTGCAATGATGAATAATAACTTAACCAGCTAGGAAATCAACAACAATGGCAAAAAAGACTACAAACTTGTCTCCTTCATGTGTTTTTAAATTGGCGCTTCAATTCTTGGTGTCGGATGTTTCATTTCCGCTTTGAATAGGTTGCAAACAAACGCGTATCCGTTGTCATGTGAGTCTTTCACGCTCATAAACATTAACTATGTTCGATAATCTTGCTTTTATATTTAATATTCAGTAACTACTATACATTATTCAGTAACTTTGGTAGAACTCAGAAAAGGTGTGTAGGTACAAGAGTGAGGAGCATGAGTATGGACACATCCTGAGAGCTTGTTTGAATGTTTTAAAGGTGCAATAGTTGATTCTTTTTCTTACTTTTACAAATAACATAGAAAATATAAACATGATTTTTAAAAAAATAATAATAATAATAACTGACATAAGCATAAGTATATGAGAAAATTGGGAAAAAAAATCAGTAAACTGCATTACGGTCTGGAGTGCTTGTTTGTGATTGGATGGGCCTCTTGTTTTTCCTTCTATAGAAAATCCCCAAAACCCTTTCACTAAACCTTCATCTTCTGCTCAGAAAGAAAAAAAAATATATATGGCTAAAATCAGCAAGTGCCCAGCGCAGCCAGATAATTTTCCTGTGACCAAAAAACCCTGCTGTGCTTAAAAAAAAATAAAACAGTAATACCAGAATACGTACTGGCAGTTGTTTTGTAAGCTGGAATGATTTATTACTGGTGAAGGGGATGAAGCTGAGGCACTTTTAACCGTGCACATAAGTCACTACGATCCAAATTTTGCCTGTTTATGGGATTATAACTTGGCTTTCAAGCAGCATGAAAGTGATGTCAAGGCCGTCCTTGCTAATACTACCTCTAGTTAGCATGATACCTCTACACTGAAAAAAAACCTCATTGAATTTACTTAATTCCAACACGTACACTAGTTCCACGTGATCGAATTGAGTTACATTAACACAATCTGTTCTTGTACATTCAACATGATTTGATCATGTATGTTGAAAGCCCTGAATAAAATCGAACTTTGCACTTTCACCCGAGCTGAGGATCAAACCCAGGTCGCTGGTGTTGTGATACAGTGAGATTTCCCATTGTGTTATTATACCACACTTTTAATTTAGTTAAATATAGTGTATATATATATATATATATATATATATATATATATATATATATATATATATATATATATATATATATATATATATATATATATATATATATATATATATATATATATATATATATATATATATATATATATATATATATATATATATTTGTTTATCTCATGCTTGGACCATGTTAATAATACATGAACTGATCACATTCACTCTACATAATTGAAACACCATTAGAAACTTGCTTAAAATTCAATTTAATATAAGCATATTCCATTCCATACATGAACCCGCCTACTTTACTGTTACAGACTTAATCACGACCAATTTTGACAAATCTTGCCTAATGCTTGTTGATAATTGCATGAATTATTTGTTCACTGGGTGTAAATGTCGTTAATATCACTCATTGTGGACTTGGTCATGGGATAGAGTAAACATTTGCAGCTGCTCTATTTGGTGTTATCAGATATCAGTTCATAAAAGTTGTTCATTACTTTCACATTTTTTTTTTTTTTTTTGGTGTATTAAAGCTGAAGTTCATAGTTTGCTAATAATGGCTAATACAGTAATTATGCAGCGGACATTAATGTAGAATGTTACCTTATGAAACAGTTTGAAGGTTATAGTTTGAAGATGACTACAGCGATAACAATATTGGGTATGCTTTTATGTTAACTAAACAAAAATTGAAAAATTAATTGTTGGTAGTTACAGAAACACTAAGCAGTAAATATGGTTAGATTAATAGTTCACCTTTAATGTATTTGTGTATTAGGCTACATGATTAGTTATAATTTTATTATAACTCATATGTTCTGGGTTATTATTCAGTTATTCGGCAGATACGATTGCACGACCACTTTCTATTAGGTCTAGCTTAACATGTTCCTAGTAGTTATTTGCGGATTTCACAAACGAGTTTCATTGATTGATAACTAACATTGAACCCAGTGAACATATGACTTTTCCTGTTTGTTCTACAGTAGTTACTGAGTAATTCATATTAGCTGATAAATAATATGGTGTAAAATGAATTTCAAGTCAAGACTTTAAGGGGTTAAGTTATTATTATTATTATTAGTAGTAGTATTAATAACAACAATAATACTAATAATAGCAATATTTATTATTATATTTATTATTATTGTTATTATTACTATAAACTGTAATTGTTTATTTGTAAGAGCCAATCACCAAAAACACGAGGCCATAGCATAGTTGATATAAATATTGGTTAGCAATGGTTAGTTAGGAACAGTTGGTCAGTAAATGTGACTGAATGGAAACATTGAGATACAAATAATCAAAAACTGTCAATTGTTCAGACATTCATGTTGGTCTAAATGCAACATAAGATATGTTTACAACTCCAGTTATGGAAAGTTTGCAGTTTAAAATGTGAGGAAACCCTAACTCTGACACCCACAAAGCACGCACAAGACTCCTGTCCTGTCGCTGCCTAGTAACAGTTCACTCTTTGAAACAACAGGAAATAAATAAATCACTTGAGAAAAGGGGTAACGGAAGTGAAGTGCCAGCCGAACACAGAGACTTGTGATATTTTAATGAAAGAAGCAAGATGGCACATAAATTATTGCTGTGTTTTTCACTGTTGAACACTTTTTATATGTTTACATCACATTTTACGATTACAATACAATACAGTGACAGGTAGCAGAAACCCTAGCAAAATGTTATCTGGTTATCATTTTCTTTTTATTTTTTATTAGTTTTGTTATTGCAACTGCTTAATTGTAATATTTAAGCTGAAATGTCTTTATCATGATGTAAATCTAAATAATATGTGTACGTCTATATTTTCTGGCCACTAAACCAGCCCTAAACACTCAGGAAGGCCTGCAGGAAATTTTTTTTTTTTTTTTTTTTGAAATCTAACCATCTACATCTAATGAGATTTCTCCATTTTCCAATTTTCACCATCGTCCAGGTGATAAGGTCACACTAATGAAGGCTGGGAAAAATAAAATCCGTCCTTACCTGCTCATCTGATGATATGGCCGCGGTGCTGTCTTTAGATAATCCCACGGTTAGAGATGGTGGGACAGTAAAAGAGAAGAATGTGTGAGAGAGAGAGTGAGTATCATTTAGAGGAAGTGCGATTGACTCACGTGGTAGATGCAGACTTTTCATTGCACAGTCTCAGCACAGACATGATGCTTCACCACTTCCTGAGGCCTGCACCAACGTTTGCTTCTCTCAAGATGGCTGCACGCAGAGATCCAGCAGCGGCGTTGTTTTGTTATTAAGCACCCTTTTTTACCCTGTACGCCTTGTTTTGGCGATATATTGATTCAACTAGGGTTGGTTGAATTGCTAATGAATGCAAAGTATTTCAAGAAGAGCAGTTTTTTTCTACGGTATTAATTTAGCTATGAGTCAGTTCTGGACTACATGCATCTAAAATTATAATGCTGCTACCACAATACAGCGCTACGCATGCGTTTTATACTAAATATAGTGCATTTATCTTTTCACTTTCACTATGCTAAGGACTTCCTGTTTAATCTGTACATACTGCATCAACCAGGATATAAATAACACTTGAGCCTAGCATAATAAGACTAACATAACCATGAGCTGCCATGACATGACATGAGTATAACGTTTCCATTACATGTAAACTGTTTAAAGTGTATTCTGATTGTCATGACACGTGCATGAACAGCACAATGTTAAACAGTCTGTACAGGATTTCACTGAGGTTTTTTTCATTACAGTTGCAGGCAAAAATGCTTGATTTTTCAAAATTTGAGATGCAGAAAACTACTTGAATTGGCGAAATTGCAATTGCACGAAATTGTTTTGCACAGTCTTTCACAGTGACATTTGTTGGTAAATGAGACCTTTTAGCTGTACTCATGTTCAATGCATGTGAATCGAAGAGGGCTTTGGCTGAATCCGCATTCTGATGATGTCACATTACACATCTTGGCCCAAATCTGCGGTAATTTTGCGTTAATTTCTATCATCTCAAAATCACGAAATCCTGGAGGGACTGGTTAAAGTTACAGTGACTGTCACAATGGTGAACTTTTAAGCCTGTAAAAACATATTAATGTGTCAGTAAGGAATAAGGAATAAGTAAGGAATAAAACACAAATCTCATGCTGTTATAGAATAATAATAAAGTGGTGTGATGCTGCCTCGAAACATTCTGAACTGTTTTATGCGACAGCGATTTGCCAATGATTACATTTTTTTATGCCTTCGCCACTTGGTGGTGGTGGCATTATGTATCCATTAGCCCATATGGCCGTTCAAGATACTCAAGAAGGAGTGGTTGAATGTTTGTAAGGTTTATATGCCATTATCATTTTAATCAATAGGTGAGCTAATTAGGTTTTGGAATTGATCTAAACAGGGTCAAGCTCACAGCAAGGTCAAATGCCTGAAATAGTTTTTTCTTCAGTAGCTGAAGTTCTTTAGTAGCTCATTCCTGTTATCACTTACATTATAGCAGCACCACAAAACCATTTTCTTTGTCGGAAAACATAACCAAACAGCTTTATCCCTAACTGTTACCAAGCACTGACACTGAAGACTCCATCCAAAAATGCTAAATAAACATCTCCTTACAGAAAACTTAACATTTTTAATTGTTTATGTGGAGCGTCCATCACACCAGTTCCTGTATTAGAACGAGAACATTAATACATATAATCCTCTGGTTTGCTTTGCAGCCATAACCACTGTCAGAGCTGCTGTAATAGAAAATTAATCAACACCTTCTTTTAGTCGATACTTTGTGCTACCTCCTTTGGAGGTTGGAGAATACATGGCAAGGGATCTGAGACCATTCCTCCATACAGAATCCCTCCAGATCCTTCAAATTTCGAGGTCTACGCTGGTGGACTCTCCTCTTCAGTTCACCCCACAGGTTTTCTATGGGTTTCAAGTCAGGGGACTGGGGTGGTCATGGCAGGACCTTGATTTTGTGGTCAGTAAATCATTTTTGTGTTGATTTCGATGTATGTTTTGTATCATTGTCCTGCTAGAAGATCCAACCACAGCCCATTTTAAGCTTTCTGGCAGAGGCAGTCAGGTTTTCATTTAATATCTGTTAATATTTGATAGAGTCCATGATGCCATGTATCCTAACAAAATGTCCAGGTCCTCTGGCAGAAAAACAGCCCCAAAACATTAAAGAGCCACCACCATATTTAACCATGGGCATGAGATACTTTTCCATATGGCTACCTCTCTGTGTGCGCCAAAACCACCTCTGGTGTTTATTGCCAAAAAGCTCTATTTTGGTTTCATCTGACCATAAAACCCGATCCCATTTGAAGTTCCAGTAGTGTCTGGCAAACTGAAGATGCTTGAGTTTGTTTTTGGATGAGAGTAGAGGCTTTTTTCTTGAAATCCTTCCAAATAACTTATGGTGATGTAGGTGACTTCGGATTGTAGTTTTGGAGACTTTCTGAAGCCAAGATTTCAGCCAAACTAAATTCTGCAATTCTCCAGCTGTGATCCTTGGAGAGTTATTGGCCACTCGAACCATCCTCTTCACAGTGCATTGGGACAATATAGACACACATCCAATTCCAGGATGATTCATAACATTTCCAGTTGACTGGAACTTCTTAATTATTGCCCTGATGGTGGAAATGAGCATTTTCAATGCTTGTGCTATTTTCTTATAGCCACTTCCCATTTTGTGAAGCTCAACAACCTTTTGCTGCACATCACAGCTATATTCCTTGGTCTTACCCATTGTTATGAATGACTAAGGGAATTTGGCCTATGTGTTACCTCATATTTATACCCCTGTGAAACAGGAAGTCATGGTTGAACAATTTCCTGTTCCTAGTCACCCAGGTGTACTAAAAAATGTAAATTATCAATGGGAATATACTTCAAATATATTTTTCTCATATGAATTCATAGGGGTGCCAATAATTGTTGCACACCTATATTTAACTAAGATTTTTTTTTAGATAAACCTGTTTTTTGTTTGCAATTGTTTGATATCCATGAGAACAGAGTATTTTTGTGATTTTTTTTTTAACAAAAGATCAAAAGGTTAAACAATAAAGACAATTTTTCACAGCCTACTTTGCTCATATTTACCAAGCGTGCCAATATTAGTGGCACTGTATGACATCTTCAATGACACATTTATGACAGATTCAAGGTTCATGTAAAGTCTTACTAACTATTCTCCTATTCCACTGATATTCATTCTGGTTGTTACAGTGTCAATGTGAGCAGCAAAACCATACTCCTCACTACTGAATCTAATTTGTTTATTAATTTTGATGGTCATTAACATTGCTGAGTTGTGCTTAATTTTCATGCAGTTTTCAGATTTTCCGTACATTATTAAGGAGGATTGCTATTAAAAACCAAGATAACACATAACACCAAGGAAAGCTATTTATCATCCTGATATTACTTTTCAAACTCTGCATCCTGTGCTGTATAGGAAGTAAAGACAAAATCATATCTTTATTATTAGACATTCACATCTGTTGTGTTAAAAATATTGAAATGTGCATGTTCTACCGTCTCACCTTCTGTTGATACAGGAAACAGTGGTGGAGTTGCCATGATTAGAAATGACTTCATTTCCACTTTGCAGGGGGGAGAGCATGTTATCTTACTTTCAGCAGCTTAGCTGAAGGTTAGTGGAAGTGTTTTGCATAATTTAAAGTTCAGCATTTACTGTTTGCTTACCCTTGTTTAAAATAGACAGACATTTTTACAGATGTTCCTTCTGAACAGCTTTTGGATCCTCTTTTTTGTAATATTTACCCCCAAACAACCTCCCTATCACCCCAGCCCCATTATTTTTCAGCTATTTTTATTTATGTAGATACAGTGGATTAAAAAAAAAAAAGTCTAAACACTCCTGTTAAAATGGCAGGTTTTTTGTGATGTAAAAAATGAAACCAAGATAAATCATGTCATCTTTTTCCACCGTTAATGTGATATAGCGACCAACAAATTTCAAGTGAAAAACAAACAGAGACATTATAGATAGAAAAAAATAGAAAAAAGAAACAAAAAACAAGTGTGCACACCCTTTTATAATGGGGCATGTGACTGTGCTCAGAATTGACCAATCACATTCAAGCTCCTGTACAAAAGTAGTTACCATACACCTGTCATCAGTGAAGTGATTCTGATTAACCCCAAATAAAGATCGGCTGTTTCTGTAGGACTGTCTTGGCATCTTCTTCGTTTCATCTGACTTACTGAAGTCATGGTCCACAAAGAGCATATAAAGCATGTAAAGGATCTCATTGTTGAAAGGTATTGATCAAGAGAGGGGTATAAAAAATTTTCCAAAACATTAGATGTACCATGGAACACAGTGAAGGCCATCATCAACAAGTGGAGAAAATGGGGCACCACAGTGACATCACCAAGAACAGGACGTTGTAACATCTGAACGTATCAAACTGATTTCTGAATCAGCCTGGATTTAGCAAAGAAGTTTCTCTGTTTCTTTGAGCTGTGAATCCTTATCAATAACCCCCCTCTGGTCTTCACCAGATACCATCGGAATGCGACAGGGGACACGACCCCCCCTCTTCAGACACACACACACACACACACACACACACACACACACAAACACACACACACAAAGCACACACATGCGCATACTCACACACGCACACACACACAAAGCTTACCTACACGCGCACGCGCGTGCACACACACACACACGCACACACACACGCACAGACACACGCACACACACAGTGGGAGAATCTCTTTTCAATGTAACATGTAATTATATGTAATTATTCAATGTCCAAATAGTGCGATGTTTTCTTGTTTGCATATATTGTGTGTTTATGTAACATAACTATAATGATTTTAGATAGCTTAATTTAGGATATTATTTTAAATGTCTGTAACCATGTTTCACCTTTTAATATTTTCATAAGTCCATCGAATTTGGTATGTAGTTAATCGTCTTGCGATACCCTGATTGATTATGCATATCATATTGCAATGGGATACATTATTTCATGCTTTTCCTTAATTTCATACGTAATACGGTTTAAACCGGCTCCTCCCTGGACATGCAAATCCAGGTCTGAGACCAAACAAAGAGAGTTCATCCCGCCAACAAATCCAACTTCCTGATTGGCCAATAGCCCAAAGAGGCGTGTGCATTGGTGTTGTCTTTAAAACAACACCACGCTTTGAAACACTCACTTCTTCAACTCACTTTTCTCAACTTTCACTGCTAGCAACTTCTACACTCCTTCCGGTTTCTCACCCCCGGGGCCACGTGCCCCGGGAAGAGGAAGCCGGAATCTCTCTCTCTCTCCCTCGGACAAAGGATGCAACCGCCTCACGGCCCACGCCTTTTCAAACGACAAACCAGCGAACTCCTACTGGACCGCGCAAACTTTCGAACTTTCAAACCGAAGCCATGCAAGTATAGTTAATGGATCTATATCTGTGTTAAGATTGTACCCCTGTTTACAGGAGATTTAAGTTCGTTGCTCGTTTTGAAAACGGCTAATTAATTGTTGTTTTTGGTCTGCTACCCTTTTTATCTCATTACTTTCTCTCTATACCTTTTCTTTCCTTGTATATAGATGTACATATGTATGGTTTCCTTAGAGTTAGTTGTGTGTATCCATAGTTACACTTAGCTATTAAAATCTATTATCACCACGCTTGATTTTCTCTGTTTTGGTCACGTGATGAGTCCCTTAAGCGCTGCGACCTTGCTACCCGCTCTGGAAACGGGAATTCCTTCCTGGCCAGAAGGATAAACTCCCTCTTTAGAGTTCATAATTCTAAACTAGACTACAGCTAATCCTAAAAGCTGATCTAGGTCACATACATAGTCATAATTAATTATAATCTGTTGTAGTTAATTATCTATATGTATATGTGCACATACATGAATTCCCTTTCATGGCTGATGTATATTTATAACTGGTCACGACACGCGTTGATTAGATATATAGATATATTTCACGCCATTCGAGCTAATTCCATATATAAATTGGAGAATACATTTAAACGTGTTAAACATCTTTTAATTCGTTACATGAATTGTAACTGGTGGAGAATATTTTTAAACGTTGCAGATTCATCCGAGTTAGTACATATTCTGGTAGCTAATGCGGGCACGCTTTAAAACTCATCTCCTTTAAAAAGGTGCTTTGAATCCAAGCGTGTGCTTCTGTTTCGTTTTCATGCATTTCTAAACCTGATTCATTACATTATTCTGGTGGAAAAGAATGCGAGCAATGATGACTCATTACAACATCCTTCCAAAATAGACAAAAGGACAAGATGAAAACTTTTCAGGGAGGCTGCCAAGAGCAACATTACAGGACATTAAACATTTAAGGAGCTGTAGGAATATCTGCCAAGTATTGGTCACTCCCTGCATGTAACAACAAGCTCTAGTTTTCTCATAGCCCTTTCTCACAGAAAAATAAATAAAAATCTGTTGTATAACTAGCAAAAGGTGTTTTAACAAAGTATTAGTTAAGGGGTGTGCACACTTATGCAACCAGGTTATTGTAAGTTGGTCTATTTTCACTGCGGTTATCGCATTCTTAAATTATCCACAATGCCATTTGGGATTTAACCCTAGCATTATCTCTAAGTAAATGGAGTGATGCAGCAGCGCTTTAGTCTTTTCATTTGTCCAGCTGTCTCACCCCCTCATCTACAGGTGCATCTCGAAAAGTTATTTTTTTCCCGTAATTTAATTCAAAAAGTGGAACTTTCATATATTCTAGATTCTTGATGCTCATGAAAATCAAAAATCCAGTATCTCAGAATAATAGAATAAACAATTTATAATACAGAAATTTCGACCTTATGAAAAGTATGTTAATTTATGCACTCAATACTTGGTCGGGGCTCCTTTTGCATGAATTACTGCATCAGTGCGGCGTGGCATGGCGGTAATCAGCCTGTGGCACTGCTGAGGTGTTATGGAAGCCCAGGTTGCTTTGATAGCGGCCTTCAGCTCGTCTGTATTGTTGGGTCTGGTGTCTCTCATCTTCCTCTTGACAAAATTCAGGTCAGGCGAGTTGGCTGGCCAATCAAGCACAGTAATACCATGGTCAGAAAACCAGCTACTAGTAGCTTTGGCTCTGTGGGCAGGTGCCAAGTCCTGCTGGAAAAGGAAATCAGCATCTCCATAAAGCTTGTCAGCTGATGGAAGCATGGAGTGCTCTAAAATCTCCTGGTAGACGCTGCATTGACTCTCGACTTGAGAAAACACAGTGGACCAACACCAGCAGATGACATGGCACCCCAAATCATCACTGACTGTGGAAACTTGGATTTGGATTCTGGATTCTGTGCCTCTCCACTCTTCCTCCAGACTCTGGGACCTTGATTTCCAAATGAAATGCAAAATTTACTTTCATCTGAAAAGAGGACTTTGGACCACTGAGCAACGGTGTTTTGAGTAAAAAGGTGTTTTGAGTTAATTAGCTGATTAGAGTCTTCTCAGGTCCACATTGCTGTATTATAAATTCTTTATTCTAATATTTTTGAAATACTGGATTTTTCCAGTATTTCATTTCCATAAGCTGTAAGTCGTAATCATCAAGATTAAAACAAACAAAAACTTGAAATATTTCACTTTATGTGTAAGGAATCTAGAATATATGAAAGTTCCACTTTTTGAATTAAATTACAGAAAAAATTTAACTTTTCCACAATATTATAATTTTTTGAGATACACACTGCTCAAACAGATCAGCTTCCAAAGCTTCAAATTTCATTCTAATACCACAGTCAATGCCATCACATTCAGCATCTATCTAGCTGGCCTCTACTGTAACTCATCGTAATTGTGTCATGTTGCTGCATTGCATTTTGGAGCTTTGAGTCCAGCGTTGGTTGTCTCCATGCCATCTACCCTGAATTGATGTTGACTGTCGCTGAAAAATGGTGAGTGAGAAAAGATGCTCTTGCTGATTTTTATTCTTTATGTTTTGGATTGTTGAACCACTCACATCTTACAAGAATACCGGAAATACAGCATCAACCAAAAAAAAAACAAAAAAAAAACACATCACAAATACACAGACAGCCATAACATTAAAGCCACTGACAGGTGAGTAACATTTATTATCTTGCTACAGTGGCACCTGTCAAGGGGTGGGATATATTAGACAGCAAGTGAACAGCCAGTTCTTGAAGTTGATGTGTTGGAAGCAGGAGAAATGGGCAAGTGTAAGGACCTAAGCGACTTTGACAAGGGCCGAATTGTGATGGCTAGACGACTGGATCAGAACATCTCCGAAACAGCAGGTCTTGTGGGGTGTTCCCGGTATGCAGTGGTTAGTACCTACCAAAAGTGGTCCAAGGAAGGATAACCAGTGAACCGGTGACAGGGTTATGGGCGCTCGAGGCTCATTGATGCACGCTGGGAGAGAAGGCTAGCCCGTCTGGTCCGATCCCACAGAAGAGCTACTGTAGCACAAACTGCTGAAAAAGTTTATGCTGGGTATGATAGAAAAGGAATAGAAAAGAGATCTTTCTCTTACAAAGCCCCACAGTTATGGAACAGCCTTCCAATGAGTGTTCGGGACTCAGACACAGTCTCAGTGTTTAAGTCCAGACTGAAAATATATTTGTTTGATCAAGCCTTTCGTGAATAGTTTTTTTTCCTTAGGTAAAGGAGTAGATCTAGAGGTCTCACGGGCATAATGTGTTGTGGTGAACTGGGATGTCTGGATGCTGTCACCCCCCCACCTTCAGGCGTCCACCAAGGTTTGTTGGTGGTGGGGTGGCTGGCCGCCTTGTCCCAGGGAGCCCTCATGTCTGTGTTACCCTCTGGCTCTCCCTTTTAGTTATCCTGTCATAAGCTAGTCTTGCCGGAGTACCTGCTTTCACTTACGCAAAGTACATTGTCCTTAACCATTACGGGACAATAATCATACCTAATGATCTCTCTCTCTCACTCTCTCTCCCTTTCTATCTCTCTCTCTCTCACGCTCTCTCTCTCTCTCCCTCTCCCCTTCTGTCGAGCTTCACATGATACTCCTGAGATGCCAGTGATCCCGACCCCTTCTGCTCTCTGGACCTGCCCGATCCATCCTGATGCCCTACTTCTGGTTGGAGATCTCATCAATTGAAGTCACATGATGCTGCTGAGGATGGCCCCACACGGTGCAGCCTAAAGATCATTGAGATTACAGTGGTGAAGTTCAACAAAACAGACTTCATATAAAAACTGTAATGAATTTTTCATGGTCTCACAACTGCTATCTGACCGTGTTGTACTGGTACATTTATAGAAGAGATGTATTTATTTATAATTGCACTATCCGGTGTTACCCAGATGAGGATGGGTTCCCTTTTGAGTCTGGTTCCTCTCAAGGTTTCTTCCTTATATCGTCTCAGGGAGTTTTTCGTTGCCACCGTCGCCTCTGGCTTGCTCATTGGGGATAAATTCCTAAATTTAAAATCTATGTCCTGAATTTATATACTTCTGTAAAGCTGCTTTTGGACAATGTCCATTGTTAAAAGCGCTGTATAAATAAACTGAACTTAAACTGGACCATGGAGTCATGGAAGAAGGTGGCCTGGCCTGATGAATCACTTTTTCTTTTACATCATGTGAAGGCCGTGTGTGTGTGTATCACTTATCTGGGGAAGAGATGGCACCAGGATGCACTATGGGAAGAAGGCAAGCCGGCGGAGGCAGTGTGATGCTCTGGGCAATGTTCTGGCATTCATGTGGATGTTACTTTGGCACGTACCACATACCTAAACATTGTTGCAGAGCAAGTACACCCTTTCATGGCAGCGGTATTCCCTAACAGCAGTGGCCTCCTTCAGCAGGATAATGCGCCGTGCCGCGAACTCAGTATGCATTGTCTTATATTCAGGATTTCCCTTTCTGCTTTATTTATTAACATCATGTGACCCAGTGTATTGCTAATGAAATGCTTCAAAAAAAATTATAGCAATGTGCGCACTGCTGTAAATGACAGCGAGTTCATAGTAACTGAAATGAACTGAGATCTTTAGTGCATAGCAAGTGTGTGTTGTGTTCCTGCTCAGCCCCCTGAGAGCAATTCGTGTATGTTGTCTGCTGTGGCGACCCCTGAAGGGAACAGCCGAAAGGAAAAGAAGAAGTCTACGTGGCATGGCCGTTTAACCCGAATCTTTCCGTTTACCACTTTACAACAGAGGCAATTTATGATCCTTGATATTGTTAATTGATTGCTAATGAGGCGAGAGCTCTGGTAACAGCTGCTGCACAGAACTTGTGTGTACTAACCCCTCCATAATGTACCCAAAATGCAGTGCAGGATCAGACCACCAGATGGAGATGAAGTCTAAGCATCCATTCTGGAGCCCTTGCTGTGAGACGCAGTACCACACACATGCACATGGTGGAGACAGAGACCTGGATAAAGCAGCGTACACAGGCAAATGTTAACAAAAGAGAAATAGGACTTCTAGTGGACAGTGCTAGGGTGGCTCGCTTGGACATTATTTATAACAAGCTTGGGGCTGGGGTAGCTCAGTAGCTTTTAAGGTTTGGAAGGCTGAAAAGTGTTCAAATCACAGCACAGTGTAAGGTCTGTGCTTGGATTTGGACCGTGTGCTTACATGCTAGTCACTTTCATTGCATTTCACACGAATCACTCGTACATTTTTTTAGAGCTGTATAATATTTAGATCATTCAGAGGAAGTCGCGTCTCATGACCAGTTCGCTAACAACCAGTGTTGCTAGGTTTCTAGAAAACTATAGGCCAGTGTAGGTTGCAAGCTAAATATGATTTTCAAATGTAGTGAATCAACAGGTGGCATGTAGATGCAAGACTGTTGTAGGGTCTTGATGTTTAGGGAAAAAATGACGATGAAATAACAAGTTTTGTAAACTGGTAGTCACAATGTTGGACTTTAATACAGGCTTTAAACGCCTAGTAATCCTAGTACAGTATGACCTGGCGTAATGGTGAATAAATAAATAGCAAAAATCTGTTTCGACTGAATTAACCAGCAAGGGTGAAGTGTTAATACTGTATATCTGCTGCTGTTATCAATGAGTTATCAAGGAAAATTAGCTTGTTAACTAGAAAACCCAATAAAAAAAACCCAATAATCTATATTATAATCTCCTGTTTCCTGCTAAAAATGGATCCTGAACTTCTGGGAAAGCATTGTAGTCATTAGCCTGGATTTCTGACTCTTTCTACCGTGTAAAGCTATTACAGCTCTTGTTACTGTTAAAATGGGCACAAATGTTCCCATTTATACACTGTGTGCCCTTTACAATAATTGCATGGTCACTTTTTTGCTATTTTTGAAACTGAAATCTGTTTCACCTGAATCCCAAAGCACCCCCTAATTAATTAACACGTCAAAAAAAAAAAAGAAAAAGAAAAGATTATTAGAGAAAACAATACAGTTTGAGTAATTCCCAGATATTTTACTAAAGATATTCAGTAGTAGCTGAAAGCTTTTATAGGCGAAGTTTCTCACAGATAAAGATGGCTACCTCCATGTAATAACTCTCATGCAAACTTAAATGTCATTCAGTGACAGGATTTTCGTGCATACTCATAGAAATGTTATCAGCGTTTCAGAGGATAACCTTCAACTAAAGATATCAATATACAGGTATAGTTGGATTTAGGAATATATTGAGGACATATCGCAGTGCTCCATGTTAATATGTTACCCAAAAACAGGCCACAGGGAATTAAAGTCAGTGTGTGTGTGTGTGAGAGAGAGAGAGAGAGAGAAGGAGAAAGGAATGCTACCATTTTGCAAACAGTGTCAGCTTCTATTAATCTCGAAGTGTGTCACCCAGGGTGTTGTGTGTGTGTGTGTGTGTGTGTATATATGTGTGTGTGTGTCTGTAGTTAATCCTCTGTTTATGAAACACACAGTGTGAATAGCCGGCCCTGCCAATGCCGCTACCTCTACGCGCCATGTGATGTATGTTTGCCCTGTCACTCCGCCTCAGAGGGGTCGAGCGGCATGAAAAGATGAGAGAGAGAGAGAGAGAGAGAGGAGGTGAAGTCGGGGGGGGGGGGGGGGGATTTCTCATCCTCTCTGATGGAGAGAGGTGAACAGGGGCTCTGAGCCGCAAGACAAACAATCTACTACAGAGAGAAAGACTTTGGCAAACAGAGAGAGAAGGAGCTTCCGGAGAAACACACACAGAAACACACACACACACACACACACACACACACATACACCTTTAGCCTTTATGCAGGTCCAACTCAATTTGTCCTCAGGCCCTCGCTCTTGGTTCCCATGTCTCAGAAGAGGTTAAACTCTGAACCTTAGGTGTGTTAATCTCAAACGGCACCTCTGTGCTGACAGACCGGAGACTCTTTGATCGGAGAGAGAGAGACTGAGAGGAAGAGAGAGAGTGTCAGTGCAGTTCAGGGTGGCCTGTCACCTTCAGTTAAAAACACTGGAACACTTGGTGTGTGAGTGTGTTTATAGAAAATTGGTAAAGGTGTGTGTCTCATACATTTTTTTTTTTTTCTAGAGATAAGCTCTCCCCCACCTCCGCAATAGATTTTTCACTAGATTACTGTTTTTTTTGCACTGTGCTTCTTTACTTTATCTTATTTTTATTGTATATATGTTCACTGTGAGTGGCTTAGTGGTTAGCACGTTTGCCTCACACCTCCAGGGTTGGGGGCTCGATTCCCGCCTCTGCTCTGTGTGCGCGGAGTTTGCATGTTCTCTCTGTGCTTCGGGGGTTTCCTCTGGGTACTCTGGTTCCATCCCCCAGTCCAAAAACATGCGTTGTAGGTTGACAGGCATTTCCAAATTGTGTGAACGTGTGTGTGATTGTGCCCTGTGATGGGTTGGCACCCCGTCCCATGTGTCCCCCGTCTTGTACCCAGAGTTCCCTGGGATAGCCTCCAGGCTCCCCGTGACCCTGTGTAGGATAAGCGGTACAGAGAATGGATGGATATGTTATCTGTAAATCTTTGTTTTGTTACTGTAATGCTGTAATGAGCATCTGGATCAATAAAGTAGTCTATCTATCTGTCTGTCCATTCATCCATATATTAAAATGCGAATGTTTTGGATTTGTTTGTTTGGTGTGTGTCCCCGCCCAAAAAAAAAATATGATGGTCTTACCAAATTTCTACTATTGTAGATTTTTTTATTTTTTTTTTATTTCACTTATTAAAGGAATACACAACCATTTCTCAAACACTTTTTTAAGCATGCGATTGGCATAGATGATTATTACGACACATTTCCCTGTCCTGAGAAATGTAATCTATTTACTCAAAATTCACTTAAGGAAGGTGTTCAATTCTGTCAAGTCGCCTTTATTTATATAGACATGCCGTATATACTGTAGTGTCAGGCAAATTGCTGTACCATAAACTCAAGTACTTTTTAAACAACAATGAAAAAAAAAAAAACATTCAAATAGAATGACATAAAGCAATCAAATAAATAAATAAATAAATAAAAAAGCATTAAAAGACAAAACCAGAAATGAAAAGACAAGCCAAAGCAGCAGACTCCATATGACAGAGCTTGCACCTCGGAGAATAAATACATTTTTAAATAGGATTTTAAATGTCTCCCGTGCTGGATGCCTTTATAAACAATAGAAGGTTGTTCCATAATCTCGGAGCTGCAACAGAAAAAAAAACCTGATTATCCTTAAACTTAATTCCTGTTTGTGGAAAGATCTTAATGCTGTCGATGGAGAATGAGCAGAAAGGAGGAGGGAGACATTTTGGTGCTATGATGTATAGAGATTAAAAAACAAAAATAACAACAACAACAACTATAATATAACTTTAAGCTCTGTTGTGTGAAGGGAGTCAGTAAATGCTTGACAAAACATGACTGTAAAACACAAATGTATAATTTAAGTCAAACTCTTCTTATGAAACTTATAAGTAATTTAGTAATAAAGAAAGATAGAAAGAAAGAAAGAAAGAAAGAAAGAAAGAAAGAAAGAAAGAAAGAAAGAAAGAAAGAAAGAAAGAAAGAAAAGCAGGTACTCGGGTTTTGTGGTATTAACAGCCGTGTTTACATCTCTAACATGCAGCGAACAAAATATTCCCTCTGAAGATGTAGAGCCATCTCTGAAAGCTCGAACTACAGATCTATTGCTTAATTTACTATAAATGTACAAAAGAACTTGAGTTTTTAACTTTTTTTCCCCCAGAAATGTTTATCGTTGCCTCAACTGCCCTTAGACTTCATTCTGCTTTATTATAAGATATGATATATAATCGTGGAATAAACATTTGTTTTTCTTCTTTTGTATAGATGTGGTGGATGAGGTCTAAGTGGAAAAGGTCAGTGTTATTTATTTACCAAATTATTGTTCTTTTTTGTATTTTATTATTTGTTATTATTTGTTTTCATTATTATTATTATTATTATTATTATTATTATTATTATTATTATTATTATTAGTAGTAGTAGTAGTAGTAGTAGTAGTAGTAGTATAAGTTGCTTTGGGGAAAAACAAATGAAAATCTAGTACATACAGTACGAATTGGCAAGTGTGTATGTGTGTGTGTGTGTGTGTGTGTGTGTGTGAGGTTTTGACCTTGTGGGGACATTTGGTTGGTCCTCATGAGGAAAAACCTGCAGCTTTTATTTCAAATATCAAAGAAAGAAACGAAAGGAAAAAAAAAAGTAAAAGAGTAAAAATGTTTTCTATGGGATTCTGAGGTTAAGGTTAAGGTTAGAATTAGGGGTACTGTAGGCAAAGCAGTAATTATCTACATTAATAATGATGTGAGTGGAAGGTCCTCACAAGGATTTGTGTGTGTGTGTGTGCGTGTGTGTGTGTGTGTGTGTGTGTGTGTGTGTGTGTGTGTGTGATGGGTAGATAAGGTAATGGGGAGGGGGACAGAGATTGTTATTTCAATAGCAGGAAACTGAGCTCACGGTGAACAGAGACATGGCCGTGGAGTACGGCGTGAGAAACAGGCAACACAATACAACACACACACACACATATACACATCCTCCCAGACAGCACACTACTATGAACTGTACCCATGGCCACATGTGCACTAGAGCTGTGTGTTCTTACTTTGTGAACGTGGAGCAGTTGTGAATCAGCAGTTAATGGTCTGACACTTCGAAATCAGTTAGTGGTTTCTGAGCGTTCAGAGTCGCTTTATAATCACCGATTCCTCATCAGTCAGTTGTTGCTATATTGTCAGTATGTCATAGATGTGTTCCCGATGAAAGTGAAGTTAGAAACTACAGACAAAGCGATGAGGGTTTGTGTAAGAAGAGTTACGTCAGTATAAATAAACCTGCGACTTTATTCTAGTTTAATCTGTCTGTCAGTGTGAAACGTTAGAATATTATTGCGTGACTTAAGCGGTTGTGTTAACTGTGATACATTATATTAAGGACAAAGGCTGTAAAAGTTAGTATGAAATGTATCCATCTCTCCACTAGAGGACAGAACAACCTGATCTCTCTCTCTCTCTCTCTCTCTCTCTCTCTCTCTCTCTCTCTCTCTCTCTCTCTCTCTCTTTCTCTGAGTCTAATATTCAGCCTCCATGAAGATTGTAAAAATCACAATAGAAGGCTGAAACCTTTTTAATTTGTGTGTGTATTGATGTGAGTGCAGTGTTAATATCCTTCCTGCTGCTCTGTCAGCTCAAGTTTCACACCTTTATCTCTTTCTCTCTCCTTCTCTATTTCTCTCGCTGTTCGAGACTCTATTAAAGTAACTCCATAAGGCACGGAGTGTGACGGCGGGGTTGAGGGGGGGAGGTCTGTGGGTCACCAGGTCAAGCGTCCTGCCTTCACCCCCCTCAGGCTTCACCTTTGACCCCTACTTTAGAAGAGCCACACACTCTCGCTCTCGTCTTTTAGCTGAGAGACCGAGCAAACAGAGTGATAAATATATATATATATATACGCCTGCCATGTTCTCATGATCCGAGAGAGAAAAACAGAACGGCTTTATTTATTCGGTGGAGTAGTTCATAGCAGCTAATGATTTTAGAATGGCTTTATTAGCAAATGTATGATCTTTCTATTCTACTGTAGTGATCGGAATATTGGATTAGAAGTATTAATTTTTCATATATTGCAGTGTCGCATATTGTCTCTGTATATGTCTCATATTGTCTCTGTATATGCTGTTAACTGCTGCTTGAATTGGACCCCAGTGTGTTTACACGGCCTTTATGATTGGTTTGGGAAGTTAAAAACACAACGAGTCATTGCTCTCAGTGACTAGCGTGTTAGAGACGAGATCTTCTTCGTGCATCCACGCAAGACCTATTGCAGAATGTGATTCAGCCCAACTGCGGCAAATTAACCAAACCTGCTGCATGTTTTGGGATTTAACGCGAGCTGTTGAACTGGCATACAAGACGCAAAATGAGGGCCAGAGGACAAAGCTGAAGTGCTGCAGAAGTAGAGTGTATTCCTCATAACTGGGTTGATGAACGGGAAAAATAGAAAAGCTTGATACAGTTCTCAAAATCAAAACACTGATTATTATTATTATTATTATTATTATTATTATTATTATTATTATTATTATTATTATTATTATTTATTACTTGCTCTGTGTTCTCCATGATTGTTCAGTTCATTTCTGTCATTTCTACACAAGCTTGGAAAAGGTTTGTTTACATTTATCATCGCCATAGTTGAGGGGCATGGTGTCCCTGTGTGTGCGGAGTTTGCATGTTCACCTCGTGCTTTGGGGGTTTCCTCCGGGTAATCCGGTTTCCTCCCCCAGTCCAAAGGCATTCGTTGTAGGATGATTGGCATTTCTAAATTGTTCCCCGATCCTGTGTAGGATAATCGGTACATAAAATGGATAGATGGATCGCCATAGTTAACAGATGAACACATGTGATGCTACTTGACAAGTTTCTTGCATTTATGCAAAGTTACTATTTTAGTTTGGATCATAAATTCTATCTTAGATACATCTTATTGGCAGAAAGAAAATGATAGCAAATGTACTGCAAATTTTTCAGTTTTAAAAAATTGCACTGTTAAAATTGTTGCTGTGTTGCTGTGAGAATGATCTATTTGCCCTTATTTTCTTTATGCTAATGAGACATCTATATACTTAGAATGTTATTAATAATCCTAACTGAGCTATGAATGCACTATAGATATTGCAGTATATCAAGAATGGTCCATTCCTTGTACTAGGCAGTGGTGTATTTGTGTCTGATGTTGTGTTTTGCTTATTTACTTTAGAGTTTCATAGATAAACATGATGACCAACCACAAGACTTTTCCCAAACATGTAACATCGTCCCATTCATCCATCACTGATGGTCATTCCATCTCAAGTGGTCCAATGCAGGTGCTTGACCATTTTTAATTTTCCTATTTATTAGTCACCTCCATTGGAACCACCAGGTTTTTTTTTTTTTCTTGGTTTATCCACGACGGCCAACTTTGTGCCATGGCACACAACAAATTTTTGGTTATACAGCTGTTTGGTTATACAGCTGAATGGTCCTAGCTCCTTTGAACAAAAACTGATCTCTACAGCACATTACAATGTACATGTACATCTATAAACATTTTGCACATTCTTGTTCCTAAGACTTAGAACGTAAGTCCAAATGTAATGCATTTGCAATCAAGATTGCTCACAGTTCCACTTTTAGTGTCAATTTATAATAGTAAGGGTTCGAGTCACAGTCTTAATTTTTTAGGGGGTACCTAGGCAAGTACAGATGGTACTCAACTAGAATAAGTTGTTTGACGCCGCGGGTACCGCCGCATTTGTGGCGGCAACATGCATTTGCTGCTCTTGACTACTAAATGGCGCTATAACCACAGATTCTAAGGGGCGGACCTGTCATAGCTCATTTCCGCAACTAGCAGTCAACCGCGCCTTTCCAATGGGCTAGAGTTGGCGGTCGCAATCAGTGGAGAATGCAAGAAAAACACTATCTGTATGTTAAAAACAAATCGAATTAACAGAACCAAATTTAGTACTCAAAAACCCATGTAAGCATCTGTTGTTTTGAATGAATTCAAGCCGAAAATGTCAAGACTGTGTTCTTTGTTTACTATTACATATTTTATTTTATTAAAATATGTGCATTATTATTCATATCATTGTATCTTGTATTATTTTGTCCTTGCAATAAAATAAAAATGATAGAAAAGGTGGATTACTCTGCATTAAAAGTGGAAGCCTAGTTGTCTAATACTCTACATTAATTGCACTGAAGAAAAAAAAAAGGAATGTGTGGTCGGTTAGATTTAAGAAAAAGTATTACGTATGGTTTACATAAAAAATATTACGTTTCTCATCAAAACGTGATTTCATTGCTTATGCTAAACTTAATTTAAACAACTTTCTAATTAATTAGATTGAATTATGTTGAATTATGTAGTATTATTATTAAGTGAGCGTGATCGGATCACATAGTACTAACATAAACCAATTATATTATGAAATCTAGTGTGCATGCAGAACATTTCAGTGTTGAGACTTCTCTTATTACTATTATTTATTTATTTCCGATCAATTTTTTTTAAAAATTTCCCTCAGTTTCAGGTTGAATATCTCTGGTGGGGGACCAAATACGAATCTGAAATTTTCACAGAAATAAGTCCTCTATAGTATCATTCTGCTGTAAAAAATTCAGTTTGAAATCCCACTGGTTACAAGAGCTAGAGCTAGTAGAAATCTGGGGAAAAGCCTACTTTATTCATGCATTTTGTAATATAAGCATAACAAATAATCAAAATGAACAGTATTTTACAGTAATTATGTTTATGATTGACATACAATAGCTTATGCTTGTCAGTGAGGTCAAGCTGTAATTGATAAGATTAACCTTATATTATTATGTAGCATAATTATTTCATCACAGTGTTGGGTGTGTAGTTGGACATTGATACACAGTCTTGTGGGTGCAAATTTGTGTAGGTTTGAGTTCCTATATTTCTAGGAGAGAACCTGTATGAATATGGTTAAGAATAGGGACAAGGGGTTAAGGGGCGGAGCTTAGCAATCACAAATTTTCTAATGACTTCATTCATATGCAATCCAACAAAATTAGCTGCTTTTCTAGAACTACGGATTTTGAGATCCTGACGATATTTCCATGATGGTGCAGTGAGGGAAGGTTTGCTCGAAGCGCTTTACGAGCCCAAAGTTTAAAGGCTAAATGATTTCAGCTGTCTATGATGATGAATGACTGAATTCCTCATGGAGGTGGCAGCATGTTCGTCAGGTTCAGAGTCAGAAACAGGCCGACCAGGTGTGTGTTTGTGTGTGTGTGTGTGTTTGTGTGTGTGTGTGTGTGTGTGTGTGTGTGTGTGTGTGTGTGTGTGTGTGTGTGTGGGCAACACTAAAATTGAGTTTGGGTAGAGAATAGAGAGCTTTGGTCTGACCAGGTGTGACTGTGTTTGTGTGCGTGGGGGATGGAGAACATTACGAACCCCACCTGTGTCCTCTAGACCACCTGAGGCAGTGGACAGTTGTCCCTCTTCCTTTAATGTTCAACAGGTCAAACAAATTCAAATGCAGCCTGAAGTAACAGCGGTATCACTTACACAACTGCAACTGGACTTTCACTCCGATTCTCGACCTGTACCCGAGAGCTAAATTCCCTGACAACATGTCGTACCTTTTTACTAACGGCACTAAAACCACTACATTTGTCACACAAAATTTCTAGGAATTTGAACAAATGATATAAATGATGGTTAGATATACATGTTGAAAGAGAACTCGTATTATAAAAGTCATAAAAAGGTGATGATTACTAAACTTTCTAAAAAGGAAGAATATTATGGGTTTTTTTTTTAAATTATTTATTTATACTAATTTTTCAATTTGCAAGTTAAGCCTAAATAGTTTCATGCATGTATCAAACTGCACATTTTAAATATTGAGTAGTCACTCGTTTTCAAAATGTACATATTTATTTACCCTTAATCTGTACTCAACTACAAAATGGCTTAAATGCTAATAACACACTGTACTTTAGGCACGTGCAAAGAAATGCTGTAGAGCAAAGATGCCTTCAAAAATAATTAAATTAAATGTTTCTACATTTAAAAAAAAAAAAGTACTATAAAGAGCAGTAAACAGTAATAAATGAAACAAAGTAAAAAAAAAAAGCCGCAGCTCTTCTTCTTTGACTTTTGCAGAAAAACCCACCAGTTTTTTTGTCTGAAAAGTGTCTCTTATGTAATCTGCTGCTTTCTTTACTGACGTACAAACATTTTTCTGTAACATTTCATTTTGTGCTAGAAAACTAATGTTTGGGAATCTAAAATGTTTTTTGTACTGACTTGATAATGTAGACGTCATAAAATAAAATAAAAAAATCTGTAACAAAGTTTGTACTAAAAAAAAAAAAAAAATAGGGTGCCTAAGACCTTTGCACAGTTCTGTATTTTTCTCTGCACTGCTTTCTGAGATGCAATCATAGTGCTATCCAAGGCACAAGAATGAGAAAAGTCTGACAATCTGAAACTATGGCTCCACAATGAAGCTTTTCGGAGACCAGTGGAATGAAATGAATGAAATGTGATGTGGTCGAGGCTTATTGTGATAAGTGATAATGTGTTCAGTCACTTAACCAAGATTCCTTTTGTTCTGTTAGATGCATCAGATAAGAGAGGTTTTTTTGTATAAATGCCTTTAGGTGGTGTGTGTGTGTGTGTGTGTGTGTGTGAGAGAGAGAGAGAGAGAGAGAGAGAGAGACAGAGAGAGAAAGAGATAGAGGGATTTACGAGCTGATTGGTGTGTGTAAGTTCAGTAAACCATACTGTTAGCATCAGAGACATGACGGCTCTTAGACAGATTTATGAGAGCGATTTGCTGGTCATCCAGCAAATCTCTCTCTCTCTCTCTCTCTCTCTCTCTCTCTCTCTCTCTCTCTCTCTCTCTCTCTGTGTGTGTGTGTATGTGTGTGTGTGTGTGTGTGTCTGTGTGTGTGGTGAGTAGTACATTGTATATTCTAACAGCAGATGTATAATGTGGTAAATGTGTAACACCAGGCTGGGTTGTGTCAACAAAATCAGTTCATTAAACCTACCAAACAAGCTGAGTGTGTGTGTGTGTGTGTGTGTGTGTGTGTGTGTGTGTGTGTGTGTGTGTGTGTGTGTGTGTGTACACGCCTTTCTCAGCTCTTTAACAAACACAGACAGATAACATTGTCTTCCCGATCACTGATTCTGCTCAAGTTAAATATTATCTACTGAACCGCAGCATCCACTGACTGCCTATTGATCATTCTTCTTCCTCCAGATTTCAAATTTACTCTTCTCCTGTAGTCTTACACACACATAGCAGACAATATCAAAGTACCAGACTCGATAAGGATGGAATGCGTGTTGAAAAGCCGAGTTAAAACCGAAGCCGAGTGTGTAGTGTGAATCACGCGGCAATAACATGGATAGTTAATGTGGAGTTAACAGAGCAAATAAAGACGTAATGAAGAGCATTGAGCGCTTAAGAGCTGCTCTGAAGGTGAGACATTCATCACAGCAGGAGTGTAATTATCTCTGTATGCAGGTAGCATATCACAAATCACTGTGTGTGTGTGTGTGTGTGTGTGTGTGTGTGTGTGTGTGTGTGTGTGTGTGTGTGTGTGTGTGTGTGTGTGTGTGTGTTTCTATAAAGCTTTTACCACTCTGTTATTTGTTTTGTCACTCCTCACTATTATTGTGTGTTACTGCTATAATCTGCTTTGACGTGTGAAATTCTGTCAATCATAGTGACTGATTTAAGGCCAGTGTGTATGTAGCCCTTCTGAGTACTTGCTCCAACGTTTATGTTTTAAGCTTCCACAGATTGGTGTGAGAAAGTATTTGCCCCCTTCTTGATTTCACATTTGTCACAACTTTAGACGTTCTCTAATATTAACCAAAGGCACCCCGACTACACACACAACACAGGTTTAAATGTATTATCTCCTATATATTTGAAGAAAAACAACTCTGTTATGACTCCTTAGAATTCCTGCAATTGTACTCCAGTACTAATAACTATATCAGTTACATCAGTATTACATCAGTATATCACTTTTCATTGCGTAAAGATTTTTTTTTTTTAACGCTTTTCTTGGCAGAATCGCTTTAATTCAGGTTCTGCCTTCGTTTCCGGTTCTGCCTCGAAATAACACCTCCATTTTTGTCAATTCAAGGAATCTAACTAAGCCAGTCCAAAACTTTCATTATGTTTCCATTCAGGGATTCAGAAGTGAATTTGCATTTGAATCATTGTCTTGCTGCATATATGCTTCAGCTTCAGCTCACAGACATATTACCGGACATGAACTGTACAAATTTTCTAGAAGTTGAGCAGGTCCTGAGCCAGCAAAGTGCTTCCACACCGCCATGGTACCATCACCATGCTTATCTTCTTAATATTCTCTTCTTACTATGAAATTCTATTCATAATGGCACATGTGCTTTTCCTACAGTGACTCCATAATGCCAATATGTCGAAGGTATCAGGATCATCCAGGTGCTTTTATTAAAAATGGATGTTTTTCTTTGTTATTGGTGGTTTCCAGCATGCTACTATGTCATAAACTCCACTGCCTTAGCCTTATAACAAAACTGCCCCTTAGCCTTATATGAGTCTTCTGGGAACCTTTTGACTTCCTGAATGAGAGATGAGTTCTCTCTGCACAAGATTCACCACTGTTCTTGGTGTCCTCCGTTTAGAAGTCTCACAGTGGTTGTCCCAGGGCTTTAGAAATGTTCTTGTAATCTGTTTCAGCTTTTCCCCATTTGATTGTGTCCTAATGTGTTTGTAGAAACTTTGTGCTGACTCCTTCACTCCGATGGATGGTTGGTTTAAAAATAAGTGTGGTTGAGATTTAACGGACCTACTGGATTCTCATCTGGCTGGTTAATTCAGATTTATGTAATTATCAATTACAGTGGGTTATGCAGCTGATCGGGTGACTTGTACTGCTTTTATGCTGGCCCTGCTGCTTGACTTGTACTGCTTTTACGCTGGCTCTTCTGCTAAGTAGCTCTGCTGGACAAACTAGCTGTCATCCTCTGTGTGACCACTATTTCCACCGCCAAGTACCTGTGCTGAATTTGATTACCCTTCTTACCCAGGCACCATGTGAGGCGAAATACAACATAAGGGCGGAGCTAAAATAGTGTCGCCCATCGATTGATCACAATTGCATTTACATCCTGATTAATGTTTCTGGCTCAAAATGCTTTTCTACCAACATGGGAATCTTCATTGGTAGGTAGGGGTTTAATGATGCATCACGATGCAAAAATTTGATGATGTGCATCATGGAAATGTACAGTGTGCATGTGTACAAAGTGGAAATCAGCATTCTAATAATTATGCATCTGATGCAGTTCCAATCAAACTGTTAAAAAAGAGCTCTCCAAAGCAACTTTGGATTCAGTGTCTTGCCCAAGGACACTTCGGCATGTGGAGTCACATGGGCCAGGAATCGAACCACCAACCCTACGATTAACGATTAACAATTACCTGAGCCACAGCTGTATGTACATTATGCAATGCTTTAGCATCATGTCACGTTCATCACATGAATGACACCTGGGTAATTCAGGAAGACACACACATATGCTATATGAATGTGTGTTTTGTAGAGTTGTTGGTATCGTGGTCTCCTCCGACGAGCCCAGACGCTAAAAGCCCCTTACCAGGAAACCGGATACTATGTAAAATGATGTGTGTATGTGAATTTCAGTGCAGACAGAAACACACACTTAACATTGCATTACCAACATTCCAGTCCCTTATCTCCAAACACAAATGTGTGATATAAGATAATACGTGTGTGTGCTACAAAAAAAGGGACTGGCATACTGGCTTACTATAATTGTTTATGTCTTTATTTTGTATGTGTGTGTGTGTGTGTGTGTGTGTGTGTGTGTGTGTGTGTGTGTGTGTGTGTGTTGTGAGAAAAGCGTAAAGGAAATTTTGCTTGGCGGTAAGGTCAGGTGAAGTAAAGTGTGTGTGAGAGTGTGAACGAGTGAGATGAAGGTCAGCCATGAGAACCAGCCTCGAAGACTTTATCACAAACACTCAAGACGCCGCTACGTAACAGGAACGTGAGTGTGTGTGTGTGTGTGTGTGTGTGTGTGAGAGAGAAAGAATGCCCTTGTTTATTTTGATTTAGGTGGAGAGCAGGCAGTGAGAAAAGTGTGTGTGTGTGTGGGTTTGTGTTTGCCCACTTTTGGAGCTCCTTATCTCAAATAGCAGTATTGGCTTTCACACCTGCCTCCCTCTGGCAAGTGTGTGTGTGCGTGTGTGCGTGTGTGTGTGTGGGTGTGTGTGTGTGTGTGTGTGTGTGTTGCTGACTACAGTATCTCCTTTAATGTCATCCCATCATGTGAGTGTGTGGGTGCACGATCCCCTTCCAGCACAGTGGCCTTTGGTGATAATCACACCCTGTCATCCTCATCAGACCATCCCCTCCCTCTCTCTTTCAAAAGAAAAGATACGGTTGCCGTTAGACCTCCCCTCATCATTACACCTCTTCCACACGGGCCTCACCCCGAACAAAGAATGCCGGAATGCCATCTCGTCAGCAGGAGCGTTCAGGAATGCGTGTGCGCAGGAGGAAGAAAAGAAAAGAAGCCCCGATAGTGTGGACTCCTGTCTTTCTGCCCTTCTTTCCCTCCCACCCACCAACCGCTTCAATGAAGGTGAGAGCAAAGGAGGGAGAAAGAGAGAACACCACGGGCTGCTTGTCCCAGCGTGAGAAACACGCCGGCCCCCGGCTAGCATCGCTAATCACAGGAATGAGAGGAATGACTTCGGGAAGGAAAAGAACACAACCTTTACTGCAACACTGAGAAAATGTTTAAACAATGGGGGAGCGTCTCAGTGTCTGCAGTTAACAGCTGAGAAACACACTCTCCTTTCTTTCTTTAACACCTTGATTAAAAGTCTTCATTCTAAAAAAAAAAAAAAAAAAAAAAAGAATCGTTGAATAAAATAAAACAGATGCTGCTAAGAATTCAGAAATTTCAGGAATCTTTCTTAATAATTATCCAGCATTTCCAATTTAAACTCATATTTAGGGGGCCAAGTGCACAGGTGCCCTATTGAAATTGTATGTTTTCTGCTTATTTAGCTTTATTGCTATCTATATATTCAGAAATATCTGCAAATACCCCGTCATTGACTATGACAAATTGTTATATTTTGCTTTCTTTTTTTTTTTCTTTCTATACAGTATATTTAAATTGATTATGCATTATGTTGGACTTTTACTCTTTGTACTTCTCTTCACACCGATTGGTGAATTTTGTTTACTGGCAAATTTTTGGTCTCATGAAATTCTTGATCCTTATGTGTCTTCTATTTGTGTGTGGATGTATGCATGTATGTATTCGGAATCGCAGGAATAAAAAAAAAAAAAAAATCCATGGATTTCTTGCACAGCGAAGAGTCTCAGGATGCTGAAGTTCTGCGTAAAGGTGAAGCCGTAATGGAGAAATCATCCGAGTTAAAACGATAAAGAGTTAAATAGTTTAGCTATAAGTTAACCAACTGATGTATGAACAACTTAAATGAAACAAAAGCACAAACGTTATTGTGTCACAGAAGAGACGGGTTAATTTAGGTGTTAATGATGATAAGAAAAACATTAAGGCCTGTGTTTCTGTGTGTGTGTGTGTGTGTGTGTGTGTGTGTGTGTGTGTGTGTGTGTGTGTGTGTGTGTGTGTGTGTGTGTCTGTGTGTCTTGTGTTTCATCTCTGTGCCAGACGAGGTTGGGTTCCTATGAAAACATCAGGTTCGTATGGTCACCCACTTACACTTAACTGCTTTTTAAGGCGTGTGTTTATGTTTGTGTGTGTTCGGAGAGAGAGAGAGAGAGAAAGTGAAGCTACTTTCCCATTCACTGATTAAAATCATTATGATTATTATATTTAATTAATTTAGCACAATTATTTGGAAGAAAATAGTTTCATTTCATTTCATTTTACACAACAGTGCACGTGACAAATCCGGGTCCGTTAATATGCATAAGAGAACATTTACATTAGTCGACTGTCTCTTTCAGGGCTGGGCGATATGATGATATAAGATCGATATCATGATCAATTATGTCATGATACATAATAAAATTTCATTCTGAGAAATCATGGGGATTGTGATATTTTTATACATTTTTTAATGTTTATTTCTTTTTAATAACAATTAAAAACTCTGGAAGCAGATTATCTACTGATTTGAATCTTTAAAATTGTAAAATGTTAACATTTTCACTGATTTTTTTTTTTTTTTTTTACATTTTATTTAAATAAAAGTATTATCAAACAATTTTTTTTAAACTCAAGGCTTATTTTTGAATGCAACATTGCTGTGTTGCTGGCAGTTTATATCGTTTAAAAAAAAAATCTATATATCATGGTACATATCGTGTATCATAGAAATATCTTAAAATATTGTGATGTCTCTTTTAATATAAAAGCAATTAACCTATGGATATTTAAGCAGTATCACACTAGCAAGTGTGCGGTTATACCGAATATCGGCACGGCTGTGATTTGGCTGTAGGTAATCGGTATAACCGCACTGTTGTGAGTGTGATATTGCTTTTATACAACAGCTCTATAAACAAGAAATTACTGCTGAGTAAGTGGCATTTCGGACACAATATGACCAAATGTTTTGTTTGTTTTTAGATCCCGAAGAAGTAGAATTTTACACAGACGAGCGGAGTGACACACAGACGTCCCAGTGGGTTTATAGGAAATATGAACACCCTTGGAATGCCGCTCGACCAATCAGATTAGTGGACCGGACCTAACCTGCTGTATAAAATCTGTTATACCACAGTGTAACTGACTTCTCAAATCTGATTGGTCAGAAGTTGTTGATTAAATGTAATCATTAACAGGTAAAATAATGCCATGTCTTTCTCTAACTAATAGAAATGTAATAATTTGCAAGAGTATAAAACAGAAACATCACAGCACTCATCATTAACTATTTTCCTTTAACAGCGCACAATGTCTTTTTTTTTTTTTATTGCTTACATACTGTATTCTCGTATTGTTAAACAGTTTAAAAGCTTAACAGGAGAGTTTGTATTTTAATGCAGGAGAGAAAAGAAATGATAACGCTGTTTATAATTAATCTAAGAAGCCTAAAATTGTGCCTCGCTATTATTAATACACTATCTATGTGCTCACACACAGGAACGTTTCGGCGTCGCTGTACTGCCACCAGACAAACAGTAGGCACCTGAACCTCCATCATCATATCTCCTAAATCCAAAACACTCAAGCGCAGTGATTCTAATTAAATCAGGCATTCGGTGCTGCCGTCAAATCTTTAGAATGGCACTATGAATAAATAAGTGCTTATCTGTCCTTCTGTTTGGATGACAGCACTAAACAATATTGTTTCACTCTAAACATGCCAACTGTAGATAAAGAGACCGTTTCAATTTTGCGCTCCATCAATTTCTTTTATTTAATTTTCATTTTATGGTTCAGTTTAGAGACGATTACTCAAAGTCGGTGATTCATAAGTACGGGGTGTTCTCGGAAGCAGATACTGATAATAAAATTCAGATAAAACTGGAACGTGTTGTCAATATTCAGTGTGAACTGAAGCAGCACTGAGACCAGACTCTTGACTCATTCAATTAAATCAAACACAAAATGACTCCTCAATCAAATCCAATCCTGAGAAAGGGATTTCATCAGGTATGGATTATATACTGGGAAGAATATTGCTCAGTACGATTGATTTTGTTGAATTGGGAAAAAAAAAAAACAAATGACACAATTTTAGACAAGTCATTTTGATTGATTCCATTGAATCAGTGAATCACTACTGATTCATCAGTCAGTACATGATAATCATTTGAATCAACGGTGATCCAAATGATTCTTATTGATCAGTTAGAATCATTCGGCTGTTTCTTCCCCTCACATCTTTTCAAATCATTCAACTGAAACAAACACAAAATGACTCCTCAATCAAATCCAATCCTGAGAAAGGGATTTAATCAGGTATGGATTATGTACTGGGAAGAACATTGCTCAGTATGATTGATTGTGTTGGATTTCATTCCAATTAATCATTTGAATTGGAAAAAAAAATTATAAAACGACACAAGTCATTTTGATTGATTCCAATGAATCACTGACTCACTGCTGATTCATCAACCAGAACATGATGATTGATGACTAATTGATCGATTAGAATAATTTTTTTCTCACACATTTTTTCAGGATTTGATTTGCCTGATGTTGTTTTTCTCTCTCTATTATCTGAGGGTGATGTGTACAGGTCCTGTCGGAGAGAGCGAGGAAAAGAGAGAGTGATGTTTTCTCTCAGACTCTAAACGTGAGAACAATAATAGACTGATGGTGTAATAACAGGAGGCAGGAGGCCTTTTCCACCGAACCCACTTCATCATGTGGGACAAACTAAACATGGAGCTAATGAGCTAAAAAACCCACACCCCATCTCTCTCTCTCTCTCTCTCTCTCTCTCTCTCTCTCTCTCTCTCTCTCTCTCTATGGCATGGACACATTTAGTTACACGTCTACATATTGATTACTAATAGTAATAAAAGTTTTTGAACACTATATTAGTTTAAATGATCTAAATATATGAATTTGAAAATCAATAGATATAGTGAATCGAGAAATGTTTAGTAATGGTTCACTAGTAAATGTTTACTCAAACGGGAAATGGCTTTATTGGAACAATCTAAATCTAATCTAATCAGGCCATTCATCCACTTTTTAACTCTAGCACTAGCACGCGTTCAGTCTTTTTTCTACAGATGTAATGGGATTATTCAATCCATGTGTGCCTGCCTTTAAAAGAACACTCATTTAGAGTCCGGTTAAAGTCTGAGAGTTCCTCAAAGAATTAGCTTTCCTTATTTAATTGCTATTCTATGTATAATTTTATTTGGTCTATGGCACTAATAGTGATAGTCAGGTTTAATGTTGTGGAAGATCCGTGAGACAAGTTAGGTCCTGTCATCTGTCATTCCCTCTTCCTCTCTCCCTCGCCCCTCTCTCTTTTTCTCTCTCGCTGTCTCTCAAAAACCACAGCTTGTCCAAAACACTTTCTCGTGCGAGGAAACCGAGACTCTTTCCATAAACATTCAATTAAAGCGTCCTAACAAAAAACTTCACCACATCAAAGACGATACATTTTAATTTGTTTAACAACATTTTTAAAAAAAAAATTAGTCTAAGATTATGTAGGTCGTCCAGCATAAATGTCCCTGTGTATGAGCTGTTACTATAGAAACAGTAACGTATTAGAACGAGCGCATTAATATTAATCTGTCGTTCATGCACACCTTCTGACCAATCGGATTCAAGAATTCAACCACACTGTGGTATAAACGGTAATCAAACCTAAGACACTGCAGGTCTATAAAACATTTCACTGGGAGTGTAATTATGATCCTAATGACTTAAAGTTTTCTTGGCATCACCATATTGCAAAAGTACAGAAAATGAAATGGAACGGGGAAAGAAGAAAGAATTTGCTCTTCTTTTTTTTTGTATCATTATTAATTATTGTTGTTATTATTCTTCAATTTCCTTTTGCTTGTTTTAGTTCACCCCCAGGCCGTGGGTGACTAGGAGCAGATGAGGGGGAGGGTATAGAGAAAGAAAGGAATGATGAAAGGATGAACGGGCACAGGATGGGAGGGAAAGGTTGGATTTGGAGGAGGTGGGCACACTTTGTGCAAACTGTGCATTCCACAGTAACAGTAAATTCGCATCGTCGGGTTTTAGGGTCTGAGTGCGAGACGCAATTTTCTACAAGTGCATGGTAGAAAAGCTCTGAGCGTGACAAGTGGAGAGAGAAAAGAGGAAGGCTTGAGGAGAAAAGAAGGATGGAGCTGCAGACTATATTGGAGAAGCTGATCCGAGATTAGGCCATGTCGTTCCCATTAGAGAGAGAAAGAGATGAAGAGAAAGAGAAGTGGAGGAGAAAAGAAAAGAGTGGCCAGACACTCAGGGGTTAATCTAGGAGTTAGGGAACAAGACAGAGAGACACAGAGGCTTAACTTATTAGGATGATGTGGAGGTTTTGTTGTAAAAGGAAAAAGGTCTGAGCATTACGTAATCCTCATCAGTGCGCTCGGACGAGTGTGTGTGCATCCGTGTGTGTGTGTGTGTGTGTGTGTGTGTGTGTGTCTGTTTGAGTAGGTGATGTGTGTGCTCAAGCGAAAGCTGACAGTAGCAACACTGAGGTTCTGACCTATTCCAAGATAACGAGTAAAGCAGATAACACACACACACACACACACACACACACACACACACACACACACACACACACACACACACACACACACACACACAGAACCAGATAGCATCACCGGGTGGAATTAGGCACAATGGGGCAGATTTGGGGGTTAGAAGCGAGGTCGAGAGGCAACATGGGAAGGAGGTGTGTTATCTTTGAGTGTGGGGGGAGGTACATTGTTTATCTTTGGACAAAAATACCCACTTTTTTTGACTGGGGACACTTCAGAATGACACACAATCTGTATTTAGACGTGTCCCATATATCATTAACACACACACACACACACACACACACACACACACACACACAGGAGCGCTTATAAAATTAGAAAAGTTGCATGGTGTAGAATTCCATTTAAGTCTGATGACAGAATTATTTTATACGTCAAATGATGCCTCTATTTTTTCAGCAGTATGAAGTGGAAAAGGATCCATGAGGCCTGGGAATCTGTGTGTGTGTGTGTGTGTGTGTGTGTGTGTGTGTGTGTGTGTGTGTGTGTGTGTGTGTGTGTGTGTGTGTGTGTGCATTTGCCATGCTTTTGTGCCCGTCTGTAGAGAGTTACAGAGACCGATCCCTCACTGATAAGAGGAGCCAGAGAAGGAAGCAGCACAATGACGGACAGACAGAGGAGGGGTGTAAGTACATTTCTTACTGGTTTGTTCAGCTGATCCAAACTCACAGCCATGTTATTACTGTTGCTTTCTTTTCCAGCTAAAATCCGGTGGAGCAAAGCCAAAATCTCCAAGTATGTGAGGAAAAACAGAGAGAGAGAGAGAGAGAGAGAGAGATGAAACCAGTTCGTTCCCTTTTGTAGGCGCAAAATCAATACAACAATTTGAGGGTTAAAAGAGGGCCGTGTGGGAAAGAACATTTCAGAAAGCCAAAAAGAAAGATACAAGTTGTTTTGCTCTCTCTTTTAGAGTACGGCACGACCCCCAGATCCGGGCCTTAAAAAAAAAAAATTTAAAAACGGGGTAGATTCGGCATGAACCCCTGGCAAAGGTTTCAGTCTGATAAAAACTAATGAGCACATTTGAATCCCAAAGCCTGTTCATCAGAAAGGGAGGAGTGAAAGAGAGGAAAGTCCCGCGGTGAAGGAACCAAAGAGAGGGGCTCCCCCCTACGGCTAGTGCCATTCTCCCTCTCCGTCACGCTCTCCTTTTCTCCTTTTCTCCTTTTCTTTGGCCTCTCAATCAGACCTTTTCTCTCTTTTTCCCTCTCTCTATCTCTCTCTCTCGCGCGCTAATCCGACAGAGCTGAGAAACACGATCATTAGAGAGAGAGAGTGTGAGAGAGAGAGAGAGAGAGAGAGAGAGAGAGAGAGAGAGAGAGAGAGAGATGTTTGACTTGTGATCCTTCCATGTTCATGAGAGCTTTCTTTCAATTCTTAAGATAGCTCTTTAGTCCATGGAGATACAATAATATATGAGGAAATCTTTGTGGAATCAGTTCAGAGAATTGATCCAGCTACTTTGAGGAATTGTGATCAGAAATGAGATCAAGTGCAAATGAGAATGAAACGATTAATGTTATAATGAGTTTGGGACGTTGAGAATTAGGGCTGGAGTAATGATACTAGCACTTTAAGAGCTTTGTTTTCCCGAGGGAGCGGAAAAAGTCCGGCTTGACTTTCTCCTCTAACTACACACACACACACACACACACACACACACACACATACACACACACACACACACACAGGTAATGCATGTCCCACCTGTAAACCACCATCGCGCTCAGGTTTCAGATTGCTACTCGTGAATCTGTGAACAAAGAGGAATAGAAACGGACTCTGCCCAAGGGCCCTTCTCTCTCTCCGTTTTCCCTTTCTTTCTTTCTCTCAGTGTTTTCAAACACTCGCCGTAAGCTGGCAAGTGTTAATGCATCTAAACCCAGTCGATGTCAAAGGTCAACACACACATCCACAGGCACATACTCACACACACACACACACACACACACACACCTGAAGGGGAAAGCTTTTAACGCAGGTAACAGGACCGCCTTCCCGTGGGGCCGCGCTACTCCGAGCCGCTGGTTAACGGTGTTGTGACAGCGGCAGACAAAAGAGCCGTCTCTCCTTCGGCTAGCAGGAGGACGAGGCCAAACGGAGGGATGGATTACAGGAGTGAGAAATATTTCTGTACTATAGAGACCGTACTGTCCGCTAAGCATCTCAATAGACAATAGGCATTTTTTTCTTTCTTGCTAAAAGCCTAGTGCAGAGAGGAATTTTTTTTATTATCTTCTATGCTCAATTTATGATTTATTATACTGTATTTGCTTAAATCGGGTGAAGAGTGAGAAATAAACAAGACACCGAATAGTCCAGTTTACATGGATTTTACTTTATCTCATTTACAGTAGCACGGACGATTTAATTCTAGGTCATTTTATTGAACGTACCATGAACCATGACTACGTTTACATGCACATCAATATTCCAATATTAATGGGAATTAGGCAATATTCTAATTAGTATCGAGTCGTGTAAACGCCGCAATCCGATGGCCCGATTCAGATTAAGACAATATTCTGATTCCCCAAATTCTGATTCCCACCCCTGGAATATGCCTGCTTTAATTGGAAATTTGTTGCATGTAAACACTGAAAGAGGAGGTATATGCTCATGCTCGGTCTGCAAGGAATTGTGGGTAGCAACGGCAGCATCTTGAATCTCTCAGGAAAGGAAAAGCGCGTGTGTAGATCGGCATCCTTACAACAGCTACTGTATGTATACAGGAATATTTCAATGTCTGTAGGCATATAAACATCGTATTGGGAATAAGGCTGCAAGCCGAATATAGACCTTAAACGGAATTTGGTGTGCGTGTAAACATAGTCACTGTCTTTCAGACTGGGCTTGGAACCAGGTTTTCATTTTATGTGCTTATAATATTACTATTACACTACATTTACAATAAGGACGAGACTGAATGATGTAACACTGTAGTGGCATTGCAAACGTCCAATGAGGAAATGAGATTTTTAACTAAACAGTTCAGCCCAAAATTAAATTTTCCCAAAAGTAGTCCCTCAGTCAATACATGTTTGAGGTTTGCTTCTTCTTTAGTTTTGCACTGGAGCTACAAGGCTAATGTTGCTAACAACTAAGAGAAGCTTATAGAATATATACACAGTCTTGTGCAAGCTGTACGTCTAAAATAAATTCTCACAGACCATATCAAGTTGTTCAGTAAAAATGGAGAAAAATAAGTAAGGTGCATCCCAATCCACGTACTTATGCACTATTCTATGCCGTTTTGTAGTATAAATAGTGCGAGTAGTGTGTTCACACTGAAAATTCCAAATAGAAAAAGTACACTTTAAATACCCGGATGATGCACTTAATTAACCGGGAAAAAAAAGAAGTGTGGAACGTTGGACACTTCACGCACTCAACTGTCGCAGCTTTAATTACGTAGCAGAGGGGTTAGGGGCTATCAGACTCCGATGTTCAATGAAAAAATAACCTTATAATATTCATACACTACACGGTTGAGTACATAGTGAATAGTACATAAGTGCATAGTGTATAGTGCGTCGTTTGGGACACAACTCTTGACTATGTAATTATACCAGAACATACTATAAAAATGGTAGCAGCAGCCATCTTGAAGCCGGACGCACTGTATCTCTCCGACCGACGCATCGGAGTAGTAATTCAAAATAATTCAGATTGCAGGAAAATGATAAGATAAGAGATAAGACTTTATTCATCCCAGAGAGAAATGTAATGAAGGTAATAGAAGGTAAATGCCTGCAAAAACCTCTATTTCTGAAATATGGCGTTTACTTTGATCTTGTATGTTGTTCTGTCCCAACCTTGTACACTTCACCAGATTAGAGGCACACGTGCCACTAAAGAGCCAGTCTGTCATGTCTTTTCTGCACGACGGCCCAAAACCAGAACTGATCCAGAACCGATTTTGCACCGAATCAAATTCAAAACCATATTAATGAAGAATATCGTCACATTGAGCTCTGATGTGGTGGAGATTAAAATGTCATTTTTAATGTCTGGCCTAAATATGGCACATCCAATTTGACTTGTATAGCACTTGTAACAGTGGACATCATCACAAAGCTGCTTTACAGAAATCCGGATATATAAAATTTGCATTTAAATTTATCCCTAGTGAGCCAGAGGCAAATGTGGTGATGAAAAACGACAAGAGAACAGAAGGGAACCCATCATCACCTGGGTGAACACTGGATAGTGTGATTATTAATAATTCCTTTTCTATAACTATATAATATACTATAAAGTCAAGCAGTGCTAAGTGTGTTAACAGGAACTTGAGTGTGAGCCTCATTAGAGTTATTAGCTGTTCAGTGATGCTGCCTTGAGTGTAAACTGTTCTTGGTAATTGTTGGCTTTAGGCTATCTAAGAAAGAACATCCGCAGCCGATTTTATCTGTGTGGTAACATCCACAGTAAGAAGTGAGGAAAGTAAAAAAAAAAAAACTGTTATTAAACAAAATTGACTGTCATCATCACAGAATTGTTTCCTCAAAAGTAACATGGGATTACATTTTAAAAATGAAGGCGTACTTAAACTGGAATTGGTAGTGAAACTGGATGTTCAGCGTTTTGTGCGATTGGAGAAACAATTACGACAAAGAAAACACGGCATCCATATGTTCATTGAATTATTTAACATCACTGCTGTGGTTATTAGCTGAAAGGTAACACTCTGTGCGACCACCTCTCCGGTGTAATGCCACGTTAAAACACCTGATGACGTTTGTTGATGTCTTTATTGGTATCTTGAGAGAACTGGGTCCTTGCGAACAGACGTTATACAGGACCTTAAGTACTAGAATAGTACATAAGTACTATAAAACTTTCAGAAATGCAAAACTAACACCACTAACACTACACTTACAGTGTAACGTTAACCGCTCAGCCAAGTAGAGTGTTTTATTCTCCTCCTTTACTTAATTATTCCTTAATAGCTGTTTGGGTTGAATTTCACGGATGTGACTTCCACGCCTTTATTTGCGTGCTGTCTGGATACTTATTGTTGTTGTAGGTTTTCTGTTGATCTGAAAGTATAATATTTCACAGTAAAAAGCCCACTCCTATTGCTGTTCACCACATCTGTTCACATTCTCTCCCTTTCATTGTGTTGCTGTTGGCATCTTTCTCTGAAAAGGAATGACTTTTTGTTGCTGCGTTGCGTCTCTAGCAGTGAAACTGTATCTTGTGTGCACTGATGCTGGATAATCTTTAATACATGCGTTTCAGTAAGTCAGCTAGCCAGGTGATCGATTTCCAATGCTTAACGTTAGCTAAAATAGCTGGAAAGCATTTCAATGGCACCTAATCTAAACACAAACAGTTTAAAGAAATTACACCGGCTGGACTGGGCTAATCTAGAAGATAAGATGTTGTAGTAAATGAATCAATCTTGAGATAAACGAGACAGACAGGGCCGTTCAGAATGATGAATGGATAGAGGGGATGAGTTAGACAGTGAGAAGGGTTTTGTGGCAGAAATACACATCGCCTAAAGACTGAGACAAATCGGCGTTAAAATGTTAATTCTATTAAATTGCCCTCGACAGTGGTGAACATTTTACTGAACAGTTCAACTGCATTCAAACCCAGTAATGCAGCTAATTAACCTCCTAAAGTGTGCATAAAAATATGCTAAACAAGTGTTGTTTCGTACAGATTGTGTGGTTTTGTGACTCAAGAAAACATGTCACTTTATATTTCTTCTTTCATCCCTCCTTCCTGCAGGTCAGTGCACCTGAATAGGTTTGTGTTTTTTCGGCCCCAGGTGTCCTCCGCTCGCTTTCCTCCGCTGTTTGTGTCGTCACGAGCGCCGTTCCACACCAGCGGACGTCCATTCTTCGCCGCACGGCCTTATGGGTAGCGGCGCCTGCTCTGCGTCTGATAGGCCAGTTCCCACTCTAATCCCTCTCCAGATGGAAACGAGAGATTCTGTCTTTCATTCTTTTGTGTTTCTCTTAAGGCTGCTTTCTGTCATTCTTTTCCCCATTTGTTTTTAAGGAAGGTCGGGCTAAAATAGCCGGACAGAACTCAGTAACAATGGCATTACACTGGCTTTTCTCTTATTGTATTCCTAAAGTGCCTTCATGTTACTCATTTCAGTCTTTTTTCAAGCTCTGTTTTCATTTTTTTTTTTTTTTTTCATCAGTATCCATAGCTCTGTAGTTTGGGATTCAGTAATTAAAAATCAGGGTGTTAGAGTTTTTGAATTAAGCTTTTATTTTTTTTTTAAATAGCAGTAATGTTTGACTTGAGTCTGTTCTTCACGCTGTGTCCGATTACTGTTAAATCATTTTACCCATGTAATTTGAGTAACACGTTTGTACTGATTTCTTTTTCTGTAAAATTTACACACCTTAAAAAGTGTTATAATGATAGACAGAAGATTCTGATTATATTTCTCCTTGTATTCAAATATACTATTAACATATTCAAATTTAGCCTACTTTTTATATTAAATATGAGCTGAGATGTACTGTCAGAGTATCAGAGCCAAAATTCCTGCTTTTTTGTTTTTTTTGTGTGTGTCATAAGAATCAAATGCAAGAAACATTGCACTATTTTTGGCCAATAAATGTAAACGTAGATCATTTAACTCTTCACTATTTTACTCTCAAATAGGTGCTATTCGTAACTACCCCTTACTTTGACCTGCCCACATTTGGAGACGAAAAGGTCTGATTTGAACAGAAAATCCCATTCTTCCAAATGTCATGTGCGGTCGATAATACTTTCGTAAACCTGTCAAGCCTCTCAAAGTGATTTAAGGTAGAGAGACAAACCACACATCATAGACTTTAGACAGCCATCCTCGTCCATCCTGCCTCCCTTTCTCCATCACTTCTCTTCCCCTCCTCCTTTCTTCCATCTTTTTCCTCTTTCTTTTCCTCTTTCTTTTTATGGGCCCCATGCTGTCACATGTCCGCTGGGGAACACTGAGTGTTAAAATATTAACTGGCGGTGCCTCATTAGCTCTTAGTGCCGTCTGCAGCAGCAATAAAGGCCCTTCTGCGCTCCACAGTACCACTGACACGACGAGACGTGTGACCCCCCCCCCGCTGCTCCTGCACCCTTTACCCAGCATCCTTAGCATCCTTTAACATCCCCCCCCACCCTTAAGATCATAAAGACAGATCCATGGATGAATTGTGAGTACTATTGTGAGTTCCACTTCACCACATGTTGAAGCATTAAGACAGAACGTAATATAGACACTCTAAACTACAGTGTATGATGGGGGAGTGTGGAATGTGTGCAAAAAAGCAATGAGCAGGCAATACAGAGATCTAAATGAAGACAGAAATGATAGAGGAAACATTCGTTAGCTGGTTTAATGGCAACAGCAATAGGGAGGAGTGTGAGAACAGCGGGTGGAATGATGGCGAAAAGGAAATCTGGTATAATGTCACAATTATCCGAGGCTAAGAGAGGTTAAAAGTGTTAACGTGTTCATTATATCGTGCACAGTTTTTATATTGTGCAATAATATAATGTCACATCCATAGCTGAGTCAAAACACAGAGCTTTTGGGATTTGCAATTTTCACAATCCAGTCGAATCCCAGTGGATAAAAGCACAGTCCATCCATTAGAATATCCTGAATTCCACATTATAGAAGGAAAATGTTTTATGATTTTCAGTTCCCCAGTTGTCTTTAATTCTCACACTGATGATGTTAATTATGTCATTTAACATGATGAACATATGAACTTCCTGTTCCTGTTATACACTGCATATTGTGTGGGGATGTAACCGAAGAGTATTATTATTATCCATCCATCCATCCATTCATTTTCTGTACCGCTTATCCTACACAGGGTAGCGGGGAGCCTGGAGCCTATCCCAGGGGACTCAGGGTACAAGGCGGGGGGACACCCTGGACGGTCACACACACATAGACACACTACAGACAATTTGGAAATGCCAATCTGCCTACAACGCATGTCTTTGGACCTGGGGGAGGAAACCGGAGTACCCAGAGGAAACCCCCGAAGCACAGGGGGAACATGCAAACTCCGCGCACACAGATTCGAACACCCAACCCTGGAGGTGCGAGGCAAACGTGCTAACCATTATTGTTATTATTATTATTATTATTATTATTATTATTATTATTATTATTATTGTTGTTGTTGTTGTTGTTGTTGTTGTTATTGTTATTATATTTGAACCCTTCCACTGTGCAGCTGGAAACATTGAAAACAATGGATAGTTGATGTGGGTTTTTTTTTTTTTTTTTTTTTTTTTTAAATCCCACTCACAGTTATTATTTTTGTTCATGCCTGCCCATGATCATTTCTAAGTAATTTATTTGGCTCTATTTTGCAAAATATAAACAAATTAGCGGTCTAATTTAAACCTCAGCTTCATTTCTGACAGCTGACTTTGTAGTTGCATCTCTAGTCCCTTGTTATAATCTCAACCAGATGCCCTGTGAACCTTTCTGGCAATCTTTCTTAAAAAAAAAACAAACAAAAAAAACAACAACAAAAAACCTGGAACCGTGTGCCTTCTATTCGTTTCTGTGTGTGTATCTGTTCATCCCGAATAATGTATTCATACTCACTTACATCCTTAGATGATATATGACATAATTCTTAATGTGAATGCTAACCACAAAATGTCTCCATGTTTATAGTGTATGAATGATGCTCAGCTCAGCAGGAGTAACGGTGCATTCGTACGCGGTGCTTTACTGAACACTGTGAACTCTTTAATAGCCGAGCACAATGATATGTGAAATATGTCGCATAATAAACCTACTAAGGATTCCAGATCGTTAACACAACGGCGTTCGGTGTCCCTCATGTGAAAACAGGCTAATGATCGCTCCTCTCCAGGTCTCATTGATAGGGGATTAACTCAGAGCTGTCAATCAAGTCGGCCGCACCTCCCCCCTTCCTTTCACCCCGATCCTGCTCTGCAAGGGCATTTAATTGACCCCGAGCACGGGATACGCCCGCCCGTGTTTTTCTTTCTCCTTATTGCTCTCTTTCTTCCCTCTCTTTTTAATCTGTTTGCTCCGCTCTGGGTCAGGGGGACGGAAGAATGGAACAGGAGAGGGTGACGAAAGGAGAAAAGAGCTGGCAGAAATGAAAGGATGCTGGAGTTTTAACAAGTGCCTTAGGTTTCAATAATGCTTATGATGTTGCGGTTTGTATTGGGACTAGGGTAAAGATTAAATATACATAAAGTGATACATACTCTCTCAGTGGCCAAAAAAAAAAAATAGTGAGAAGTGGTATTGGTTGTTCGAGATGTGTATGATGTATGATCAAACCCCCAGAGGTCTCCTTAATACTAATCAATAAATCAATGAAGGATCTGTTTACCTTCCCTCTCTATGACATGCAGACAAACCATCTCTCTCTCTCTCTCTCTCTCTCTCTCTCTCTCTCTCTCTCTCTCTCTCTCTCTCACTCAAATCTAGTGCTCTTACGCATAATTAGGATGTGTGTCACCTGCTAAATGTTGGCTTCTTTCATTCTTTCCTCTCTTTTTATACACATACACACTTACAATCAATTATAATAGCAGACTGAGGTGATAAGAATAAGATAAAGAATCACAGCCACTTTGGTCCATTAAGTAAGTCACTTATATTGAGAAAAAACTGCAACCCCTGTTCTATTTCAAAATTGTTTTTTAACAATCAGTACATTTTCTAAACTTAAATCTAGACAGCTTTCATTTTTTTGTCTATCAGCAGGTCAGGGTTTATCAGTCTTAAGCCTCCATGACAGAAAGCAGTTCTCAGTTTTAAAGAGGAAATGATTGTTCTACTGCTATGTTAGTCTGTATTTGTCCAGTAGAAAGGGGTGCAAGGGTTTATTACCACACTGACACGGAAAATGTCTGATTTGAGGAGACGCAAGGGTCCAGATGTGCTTTTAATTTCATGCTGGGAAAATAAACTCGATTAAATGGGAGGTAGAGAGAACACAGGAATGTATAAACATGTGTGTGTAGACAAAACAATAAATCTAGATTCAGACAAGCAGGAGTGTGTGTGTGTGTGTGTGTGTGTGTGTGTGTGTGTGTGTGTGTGTGTGTGTGTGTGTGTGTGTGTGTGTGTGTGTGTGTGTGTGTGTGTGTGTGCGCACGAAAGCAATACAGCACAAATTGTATTGTAAATTGTAAAATTCTATGAGCCTTTGAGTCTCTAAATGTTTTTAATATCACATGAACACTGGTCACAAACTGACACGGCTTCACCTAAATTCAGCACAAACTATGGAAGCCCTTAAGGGTCATTTCCATTAAAACATCATGTCGTGTATTTGATGTTACTGATCTGCTGCCAAAAGGAATAAACATTACGCTACAGGTCAAAAGTATGGGAGATTTTGGACGCTTGATGCATACTGTCGTTTAGTTGGCATTGTGGTTTTGTTTTGTATACAAAACGTCCTATTCCCATTCTTACATGACTAGGTCTCAATTATTTCAAATGAAACTCCAAATTTAACACACGTAGCTTAATTGGTCAAGCTGTCAGTCGTTGTTTGAATTTGTGAGCCATGTGTATACAAATAAGGCTGCTCTAAAACTCTACACGCACTATATTTTTCACATTATAGAAATAGAACCTGTATTTTTGTAGGATAGAAACGCCTTAAACGGAAATGCAGAACTCACAGCGTGGTATCTTCGGCACCAGGACAGTATATAAGAGCAAAGTTAAAGTTGGCGAATGAATTGAAGAACAGAGAGAGAGAGAGAGAGAGAGAGAGAGAGAGAGAGAGAGAGACAAAGACAGACTATTCCAACCTCTGAGTCACAGTCAATATGGCCGCCGGTACAGTGGATAGAAGAGCCTCGCTCCAGGACTGCATCGAGATAAAGAAGAGAAGATTGAATGTGTGAGACAGAGACAAGAGATGGAGAGATGAGAGCGGGGATAGCTTTAGTAGAGCTCCGCTCCACGCCAGCATGAAATAGAATTTTTCTGCTGAGAGTCAGACTTTCAACAAAGCTCTTCCTCCCTAATCGAATGACACAGGCTTAATACGTAGGAAACACTCAGGGCTGAATCGGGCCTCTCTTCTGTTCTGCACACCCCGGAGTCTGATACTATCTACAGCCCTGTCATGTTTTCCAGAGCAGATGCTGAAACACTGTGTACCACGTGTCTGTGTGTGTGTGTGTGTGTGTGTGTGTGTGTGTGTTTATATATATATGCAACATGTGTCTGTCCTCAGAATTTCCCCTGTGGATGTGACTGTTACCACTCAGTGACCAAATAAATCAATCCAGTTTTTTTTCCCCCTTTCTTTATTTCTCTGTCCCTCTCTGTTCCCCACCCCGACATAAAACTAAACCGTGATTACCCTCAGACAGACCCTTAAAAATGGCCACTGGCTGTGGCCATAGCGCTGCGGGACTCCGGATCTTCCTGTGTGAGTGGCTGTAATCATCCATCTCGCTTAGCCAGGCTGGTAAAGAAGTTAACTATACGTAAAAAAAGAGGGAGAAATGAATCAATATCAAGTCTTCTCAAAATCCCCAAAAGCAGAGCTGAGACATAACACAAGCACACACATATATCAGTCCCTCCAGGATTTTGTGATCGCAGAAATTAGTGCAAAATCAAGCAATTGTTCAAAATTACTGCAGATTTCCCCACAGATTTCGGCCAAGACGTGTCATGTGACATCATCACAACGCGCGTTCAACCAAAGCCCTCTTCGATTCACGTGCGTCGAACATGAGTACAGCTAAAACGCCTCATTTAGCAACAAACATCACTGAAAGAGCGTGCAAAACAATTTCATGCAATTGCGATTTCGCCAATTCAAGTAGTTTTCCAGCAAAAAAAAAAGTACAAAATACTCTTCAAGTTGCATCACAAATTTTGAAAAATGCCACAGCAAAATCAAGCATTTGTGGCCGCAACAATCACAAATCTGTAAATATGATGTCTGCCATAGTGTTGATGTCATGTGCCGAAGTGGACACTTGCCTATATAGACAGTAAATTATATACACATTATATAGACAGTAATTGACAATCAGTTTGTGTATTGTTTAGCATTGGTCAAAAACTCAGCAGCTAGCTACATTAAATAACTAGCACAAATCAGCTACTCAGCTTCCTCCACATACATTAACTAATACGATTCCACTATTTACTTCACAACTCCAAAGAGACCAAATGACTAATTTCATCTATTTGAAATCTTAAGGAAAGAAATCTAACCCCTACCTCACAGCTCACACTTAAATTAACCTTCATAAACTTTAATGCGATTGCATGTTGAAGAAACAACGTCGTGTTTTTTTTTTACATTATGCCACATTATGACCTCATAAATTGCTTGCCCTATTGGTGAAGAAACAACATATACACTCACCAGTCACTGTTATAGGCAAGCCTTGTTGATGTAGGAGCTCAGAGAAGAATGGCTAGACCAGTTTATGCTGACAGGAAGGCTACAGATAACCAAATAACCACTCTTTACAACAGTGGTGAGCAGAAAAGCATCTCAGAACTCTGTCCACCGAGCCTGTGTCCACTGTAAGCCTCAGATTCCTGTTCTTGGCTGACAGGACTGGAACCCGATGTGGTGGTCTGCTGTTGTAGCCCATCCATCCTCGTCAGGGTTCAATGTGTTGATGCTTTTCTGCTCACCACGGCTGTAAAGAGTGGTTATTTGGATTTCCATAGCCTTACTGTCAGCTCGAACCAGTCTGACCATTTTATTCTGACCTCTGTTATCGACAAGGCATTTCCACCCTCAGAACTAACGCTCACTGAATGTTTTTTGTTTGTTTGTTTTTCACACCATTCCAGAGGCTGTTGTGTGGAGATCAGCCTTGTCCTGCCTTGTCCTTGTCCTTGGAGATCAGCCTTGCCCTGACATTTCTCATAACCTGAGTAATGACTTCTCAAGAAGTATAAGATCTGTCAGAAAGCATATGCTAGTTTGAAAAAGGTAAAAAAAAAAGTAAAAAAAAAACAAAAAAAAACAAAGTGGCATAATCAGTCAGCTATTATAAAAAATGTTAACATTACACAACACGTAAACTGTCATGGCAACTCATGACAGCCTATTAGACATATTAATCTTCATGATCTGAATGTGTGTGTATGTGTGTGTGTGTGTCACAGCTAGTGGCACAGCAGCGGCATATCCCTGTTGTGTGGGGCATCTGCTGGTGTCATGCTCGTCCCATGTTGATGATGCACTGAGATTGACAGCTACCACTGCTGCATTAACAGCGAGACCCTCGACAGTGACTGATGATGTCATCATCGGCAGCACCTCGAGAGGCCATGCTTCACTGTAGGTTTTGTGTGGGTGCATCTGTGGATGTGTACATCAGGGAGAGTGGGTGACGGGGGAAGGTGATCAGTGGCATGTGTCCACCATGAAAAGGACAGAAGACATCAGCTGAGGCCATTGTAGCCTCCAGATGTTTTCCTGAACCACCCAGTGAGACACTGGGGGGGTGGGGGGGGTGGAAGAGAGTCTGTAAAGAAGTGCAGTAAAAATTGCAGAGTGTCCATTTGCACCTGAATAGCAACAAGACCGGGGCCTCTGTTTATGGAGCCTTACACACACACACACACACACACACACACACACACACACACACACACACACACACACACACACACACACACACACACATATATACAAAGATAAAATACCTAGGATTTACTTTAAAGCATTAGCATGGATGTGTGAGGAACACTCTATAGCTTCCTTAACAGAAATAGCTCTCCTTTCACTTATCTACTCAAAACAGATGCTAAATAGCCTAGGAGCAAAGGAGCGAGAGGGAATCGTCGTAGATAATGCCGTGATAATACTTGCTGCATAAACATCTTATTCTAAAATAGACAGCAGAGATATATTTTTCTGCCGCGGACTACATAACTCGGCTCTGTTGTGTTCCATATTGAAACCCAAGTCAACACTATCCTTCAAGGCAGTTGCGATGAAGACCACACTATCACACACTGAACAGGATCCTCAAGATAGAGCTGTGGAAAATTTGCTAATTCTATTAAGTAATTATCATTATCTGAAAGGAAATGTGACGTGGGAGGCTTTAATTTGCTCGAGGAAGCGTTTGATCCTCTCTTCGCATTACTGCAGCGTTACTAACCCAATGTTCGCTGTTTAAGTGCAAACATCTGTTCGGGTCCACCGATGGGCGAGAACACATCTGTCTTTGTGAACTCACAAACTGCTTAATCCTGCTTTTATTATGATTCTTGACTATGATTCTTATGACTCTTAGACCAGTTTGAAACCAGGTCACGAGAAGAAACGTGAAAAAGTAACTTTAAACAAAGCTCTCGGCTCAACCTTTACGTCTGTACACAACCTACAGTATGCTGACAATCCGTTACAGCACAATAATCTATTCTACCCTGATCATTCATCCAGTTTATGAACTAAATATTTTGAAATACTGAAAAAAAATTGGTGGGGGGGTCTGTTTATATATGAAATAACATTAATTGAGTTGACATTAACTGAGTCTTTTCCTCTCTTCTAAATGAAAAAAAAAAAGATAAACCAAACAAATATAATATTAAAATATATTAATTGGAATCTCATGATTTAATGTAAATATGTCAATATCTATATATATATCTATCTATATATATATATATATATATATATATATATATATATATATATATATATATATATATATATATATATATATATATATATATATATTTTTTTTTTTTTTTTAATTTAGCTCAACAATATCACCATTGATTATACTTAGTCCTTTACTGCTTGGTGTTGCCATATGGCAACAATTAATTTATCTACAATTTTTTGATAGGCAATAATACAAAACTTCTATTTTCCTATGTAACTGGAAAAGGGGGGCTTTAACTTTGAAATAAAGAAAAAAAAAACATCCATCCACATACTGTTTACATTTTTATTTTTTTTACAATTGTAATTCCTTTCTAGAAGATATAACTTGTACATGCTTACTAGGTGGCTATATATATATATATATATATATATATATATATATATATATATATATATATATATATATATATATATATATATATATATATATACTGTATATCTCAGTAATGCAGTAATTGGAATTGGAATCTCATACATTTTGTGTAATTTTTGACTACATGATACTTTTCACCATTGCACATTGTTGCCATATGGCAACAATTTACCAGCTCCCCAATTCTTTTTTATTTTTTTATGATTTTTTTTATTAGTTGAGCTAATTCAAGTATTAAAAATCCATAAAAACTTGGCATGCAGTAGAGGGTGAAGACCATGACTGCAATACAATTAATTGTGCAGCATTAAGTTTATGATTCCTGCGAATGTTTTTTTTTTTTTTTTTTTTTTTTTTTTTTTTGTCTTAACTATATGATTTTAGTTTGTCTGTGCATTCATAATGCATCTTTTTTATTCTTATCCTGTCTGTATTTCCTGCCAGTTGTTTAGAATACACATTAAAAAATAGTTAATGATGTATGTGGTCAAGGTTGCTTTTGTCAGTCTGTCCCTGACTAGTTCTTCATCATGGTGGTTAAGTTGAATGACTGCCTGAGGGGTTCTTCCCTAATTAAACTCCATGCCAGGAAGAAAAAGTGCCCTTTCAAAACGTATTAACGTTGAGGGTCATAACAATCCATGAGAAAGCAAACCTGCCTGATTTAACTAATACGTGGCAAAATTCAACGCCGCAGGCGTTAATTCAACACTGGGGACTTTGCTGTGTTTTGCTAACCACAACCTCTGTATTCATCTCGCTTTAAGCTAAGTGAGTGTGAAGCAGGTTTTATCATGAACTGCAATATGCCGCAAGGGACAAAGCGCTGAGCGATAATTTGCAACATTCAGCGTTTCTGTCTCTCCATTTAAAAGCATAGGCTTCCCATTTGTGTACTTTAGCCTCGGAGCCAATACCCCCACGTAATTTAAAAAAAACAGTGTGCAGGACCCGCTGGGCAGATGGGATCAGCAAGTCAAACACAGCGCCGAGCCCCCGGTGCCCCCTCGTTCCGTGCCTTATCCAAACAGCCATTAGCATTTCCGCAGTGGTAATGACTCGCGCTGAGAAAACAACGTGGAAAAGCTCGCAGCTCGCTTCCCACACATTGCTCGAGAACGGAGGGCTTAATGCACTCATGCCATTTACTGACACGCACACGCTATACACACGCATATTTCAGTTGTTCCCATGGGCTACAGTTGCCAGGTATTGTAGCAGGATTAGAGGCCTTGTTCCAAATTGAAGGTTTATCTTCAAGAATGCACTGTGGTGAAAGTTTTTAAGAGCAATTCAGGGACACATTTCATGACATCACTCGTTGTGCGGTTACATCCGTCGAGGTGTTTTCCTGTTCTGTATAATGCTTAATGTCTACAGGGCTGGATGAGTTTCTCTTCTTCTCTGGCGGAGTCTTCATGATATCTGTGACTGTAAAGATATTATTGCTGTATACAGTGGGGTTATAGAATTAATAACCCTAATTTGTGTCACTGAATTTTGGGCAAATCGAGCCAACCTATCTGGTACAGTTTTTGGTTTTTATAGAAAAAGTTCACTAGATACCTTTTCAGTAGCCAAAGCTACCGCCTCCCCCAAAATATAGTCAAGGTTTCTGAACTTTTGGTTAATAAACTACCTAGAAATTAGGTATTTAAATTAAATAGAATAATTTCCGAAGTGTAATACAGTATACTGTATGTGCACGTATATATATATTTCACATCTTCCTCATTCTGCACCCTTTTTCTACAAAACTATAGCAATGACTTCAGTCCTCAGCCATTCCTTGGAAACCTTTGGACTTTTGGGTAATTCCTCTCTGCCAAATGTGGTCTAATTTAGACAAGAAGGGCACATCAAGGGCTCACTGGGGGTCCTCGACAGCACCCTTGTGTAACACAAGAACGTGAAACAGAACTCTCGCTGGTGAGAATGTGCACATTAAGGCAACAAGAGCACAAGGGTGGGAACTGGTACAAGGCCAAAGTGCATTTAGTCATCAAGTCTCTGGAAGAGGAAGGAGATATCACAGACTTAACTGTAATGCTCCACTTCAGTTCAATCGAAGAGAAAACAATGATAAGAAACTTCCAAGAACAGCTAATTACTCAGTTGTTTTGTGAGTAATTGAGCAGCTACAGTACGTCCCACCCCGGAGCCTGAGCAGACTCAGTGTGACTGCAGTTGAATGGAATGGCAGCTGTGTCAATGTGGTTTTGCGGCTCAGTCGCGAGTCCCGTCACATCAAAGCGAAGGGTTTTCTGCCAACTCCCGCGAAACCGAGGGTCACTCATGCCGCATTCCGCTCGGCTTTTAAATTTCCGCTTGTTGGTAGCTTAGCATCGAAAGATAAGCCTCCATTGGGTCATGTCACTCAACACCAGGGATTTTGTCATAGACTTTACCGCTAGCTATCATATCACCTCATTAAACAAAGGGTTTAAAGGGACGGTGGTCTACAAGTGTGAGATGGAGAGCGTGTTATTGTACAGCCGAGGAGCGGTGACAAGGACGATATGCAACAGTCTCAACGAATAGTGCGCGATAATGAGGTTTATTTTAGCCTGTCTCGGTTGTTATTAGCACATTAAGATTATACAGATGATCGGAGGCTACAGTGGGGCACAGGCTCGCCTCAAATGGACAGCTGAACATAAATCCTCGCCTGCACTTTTTCCAATCTTCAGCTGTCCAGTTTTGGTGACTCTGTCAAGGCGTTTCCTTGTTGGACTGTTGAGTGGATGTTTTTTGTTTTTCGCACCATTCTGTGTAAACTTTAGAGAGTCGGAAAATCCCAGGAGAATTGCAGTTTTTGGAATTTCTGAAGCCCAAAACACTACAGATATACGCCCGCGACCTCCGTCAGCATGCTACCAACACCAAGCACGTCTTTGGAGGAGGAATGAAAATGCTTGACGAGCTCAGCGGCACACGATGTCCACGAGAGAACGCGGTGCAAGCATATGTTCAGACTAATCAATTGGAACATGACCATCGGGCTAATGGCTCTTGTACATGACAACTGAGATGGGAAATGTAATATTATCCAGAGGGCTGTAGTGGACAGACTACATGAATGAACAGATAATGGTTTGTGCGTGTGTGTGTGTGTGTGTGTGTGTGTGTGTGTGTGTGTGTGTGTGTGTGTGTGTGTGTGTGTGTGTGTGTGGTACAGCAGTGCTGGGGAAATGGACTCACTAGGAGTCCGTCTAACAGCTTCAAGTGACTCACCACCGAGAGGACAGATGGCACCCCCATACACACACACACAATCACACACATGCACACACAGTGGCAGACAGGTCCTGGGCTCCAGATGGTGACATCACAGCATGGATGTGAATTCACCGAAATTGAGAAGAGAGACAGTGGGTGAGAGAAAAAGAAATTTGTATATTAGGCTTGCAAAACTTTATAAACAAGTGTGAGTATGTTACAGATGCATAAAAGTCCTGTGGTGCAGTCTAGTGCAAGTGTGTGTGTGTGTGTGTGTGTGTGTGTGTGTGTGTGTGTGTGTGCGCGTGCACTCTATCTTCACTGGGTTCTCAGGACTGTCCTTTTGTATGACTTCCTCCAAGACACAAAGGCTGAGCTATTTTAGCTCACGAAGACCTTCCTGAGAGAGACACACACTCCTACACACACTCCCAATAACAGAGACGTGAATGTTTTTGATCAGTTAATATTAAAGTGATCTATGCTTGGTTCTCACACTCGAGAACTAAAAGATGGTGGTCTACTCATCAAACCAAAAGGAAATGAAGGAGCTTATAGAAGCAAGCTAAAGCAATGTGACAGGACACACACACACACACACACACACACACACACACACACACACACACACACACACACACACACACAAACACACACACACACACACACACACACTCAATGTTGCACTAAATTTAATGAAAGCTATTAGCTCTGAACTAGAGTACCAATCAAATTATAGGATCGAGTCATGATTACTTGTGAAAGAAAATCATTGTTAGGCTCCGAATACACTGTGACATCATAAGCTACCAAAATGTCCGCCGTGTGTATTTGAAGACCAGTGAGTCATCCACATCATTGAATGTTTGTTGTCTTCTTCTAAATGGACTTAAGTATAATTTGCGTGACTTTTTTTTTTTTTTCCACTGCAAAGGAGAAGATTGCCTCTGTTGGGTCAGCAGGGTGGGGAGGAAGTGAACACATTGTGTGTGTGTGTGTGTGTGTGTGTGTGTGTGTGTGTGTGTGTGTGTGTGTGTGTGTGTGTGTGTGTGTGGGATGTAGTGGATGAACGGTGTGTTTGTATGCTTTTTTCCCACAGCCTTCTAAATGCAACACTATTGTTCTTTTCAGTGTGTGTGTGTCTGTGTGTGTGTTTATCACAGTCACTGTCTTTTTCCCTCTTGTCCACAGCTCACGTGTTGCATGTGCATGTATTTGGCTATGCAGACTTCATGGATCATCAGTGTCATCCTAGATCATCATCTTCATCTGCTGTGTCTCTGTGTCTCTGTCTGTCCTTCTCTCTCTCTCTCTCTCTCTCTCTCTCCCCATCTCTGTCTTTCTCTCTCTCTCTCTCTCTCTCTCTCTCTCTCTCCCCATCTCTGTCTTTCTCTCTCTCTCTCTCTCTCTCTCTCTCTCTCTCTCTCTCTCTCTCTCTCTCTCTCTCTCTCTCTCCCCATCTCTGTCTTTCTCTCTCTCTCTCTCTCTGGCCTGTTTCCAGTAATGAAAATAGCACGTTGACCTGAGGATGGTCAGTCGAGATGACACGGTGCTCTCTCACTTCCTGTCGTTTACCCCCCCTTGCGTTTGCAGACAGAGTCCCATCGAGGGTCACAAATCAGCCATAAACAATGAGCATCACGTCCAACAATGCCAGGGCGTGGGAAACGATATGTGTGTGTACTTTTTCTCGTGCAGGGATGGAAGACACACTTTATGCACACTTGATGAAGACGAGTCCTTATGAAGCCGTGTATGTTATTATAAAATTGGATGCAGTTGCATTGCAGTGCATTAAAAAAGCCTTCAGTACATTTCATTTCCATTTCATTATGCTCGTTAGTGAGCGCTCAGTAGCACTATCACGTCATCTTGTAACGTCTGACACGATCTATATTTAACTTAATGTGTTTAACACACGCTGTTTAATGGCTGTGTGTATGCACATCTGTGTGTGTGTGTTGGGGGGGGTCTGTCTGTGACAGCACTCCTATTTCTCTATTAATATCAGTGACATGCACTGAGCAGAAAGGCCGGATATGTCGTCAACCATACTGTAAAGTGTGTGTGTGTGTGTGTGTGTGTGTGTGTGTGTGTGTGTGTGTGTGTGTGTGTAGTGATTTCTTTATCTCTTTACGGGGAATGATGATGATAGGAACATGTGACAGTTTTGACCTTGTGCTGACATTATCCTGGTCCCCACAAGGAAATTGCTTTTCATATAACAACTTTAAAAAAAGAAAGAAAAAAAAAGAAGAAAAAAAAAAGTTACTGAGGTTAAGGTTAGTGTTGGGGTAGGCGTATGTATTATTTAGCTATAGTAACAACAAAATGGTAGAATTACCAAAAACTATGGTAGAATTAAAAACGTGTGTGACACACACACACACACACAAAAGCAGCCCTACCTCACAACTCTGTCATCTTCATTCAGCGTCATTATATGTAAACCAATACAAAGCAGACCTCCGACCACCTAAATGGAGGGGCTTTGGACTAAAAATAGTTGAACAGCTCTGAAATTCTCAATTTAATTTCCTCTTTTATCATCAGTAACTATATTTACTGTTATATGTATTGTGACTATACCGTTATATTTACCAGTACTGAGCGAAAGTCTCAGTCAACCTAACTTTCTATTCATACAATTTTGTCTTCTGCATTATTCAGTCAGTTAAAAGATTTCCAAATATTACTTTCCCAACTAAAAATTTAATGTTACAGAAAAAAAAACATCCGTTGTACAGTATATCAGAGAGAAAAATAACATTATGTAATACAGCACGGTTCAGACAAGAAGCATAATGAAGGCCAGGTTTTACCTGCAAGAACAAAGTGGAACCGTCAACATCTCCAGAGGATCTGTACCCGACTCTCTAAGATGCTTAAAAAAAATTTTAAAAAAAACTTACTAGCGAATTTCCTAAACTGCAAAATATAACATCTTATCAAGTGGAAATACCTTGAATATAGTCAAATCTATCTAGTATTTCTCATTATAATACCACAGTTGTTATGACACTGGGGATAGGAAGGAAGCAGGATTCACTTGCAGGGGAAAAGTTGTCAGTTTATTAGGAATTAAAAAAAGGCACGTTCAAAAGTGACGGGACACAAATACCAAAAATACAAAAAAACAGAGGCACTTTAATCTTCCTAAACAGGTTAGACATAGATGCAGTCACTTACAGGGTCACAGTCCACGAAATCACTCAACGAAGCAAGAATCCAAGAAACCCGGGGACGCCGAGTAAACACAAACAAATACACACAAGGCAGAAACCAGGGGATGCCTGGTTAACAAAAACATTGGTAATACTTTGCTTCGTCGCTATCTTAGACATGAACATTCCAACGTCGAACAAAACAACATCGAACAAAACAACATCGAACAAAACAACATCGAACCAAACAACATCGAACCAAACAACATCGAACAAAACAATATCGAACAAAACTCATTAACCAAAACACATTACCAAAAACTCAATACTCCGCGACGAAGCGGACACAGACCGGGGTTTAAATAATGCAGTTCATTCAAAAGGCAAACAAGATTAGACACGCGACAACTGGAAATGATAATCAGCACAGAGGACCAATCAGGAAGCGGGGGCAGAGACATGACACGACACAAAAACAGAAAAGCACATGGCCACATAAACAAACGCCGAGTTCATGACGTAGTCCAGAGAGTTCCTTTGAATCGCGCAGGAATGCGCTCCGTGAAATGCGGAGCGGTGAGTAGGAGAGCTAACAACGGTAACCCAAATATTTGATTATTAAACCTATTTTAAGCTATTTGTGCTCAGTTCAAGCTTGAAATAGTCTTGTTCTATTGGCAGATAATTATGTTCATTTTAAGCATTTACTGTATTTCTAGAAAGAAGCAAAATTATCTGCCAATAGAATAAGAAAGCTACAAGCCTGAAATGAGTAATAATGTCCGGAAATAGGTTTAATGATCTTATATTTGGTTTACTGTAATCTTAAAATAAGAAATACTAGATACATTTGACTATAGTCAAGATATTTTCACTTGCTAAGATGACTTACATTACATTTACGGCATTTGGCAGACGCCCTTATCCAGAGGGACTTACATTTATTTCATTTATACATCTGAGCAGTTGAGGGTTAAGGGCCTTGCTCAAGGGCCCAACAGTGGCAGCTTGGCAGTGCTGGGATTTGAACTCACGACCTTCCGATCAGTAGCCCAACGTCTTAACCACTGAGTTACCACCGCCTCTGCCGACGTTTTTTTTTTTTTTTTTTTGCACTGTACAAATTGTACCTGAGATGGGTTGTGTTTAATGCTCTTTATTACATTTATTTGTTTTTTACCATTTAATTTCATTATTTCTGAATGCATCCTTACTTTACAGCATTTCTTTATATTCTGTAAAGTATATAAGACTTTTACACAGCACTGTATATGTGTGTGTGGCAGCCTGGGAAACCCTTCCCATGGTCAAATTTCGACATTTACTACTGGGTTTAGTTTTTTTTACTGAACTGAAATACATTTCTCTTTTGCATGCATCTCAATCAGAAATAAAGTTATAGTCTGTTTATCCCCGAAAGTGTCTTTTTATGACGTCATTTAAACATTTTACACTTTGTTCCACAGTTCTGTCTGTACAGAGTCTTTAAGCACTCTTCTCTGTTTTGATGATGATGTAAAGGAGCAGGAATACTGCAGAGACTTGGACAGCCGTTATCTGTTTACACGCTGAATTGATTAGGCTTGTGTCAGTTTTCTGTCGCGTCTATTACAAAATCAGGTCAAATCGTGAGAAAAGCGTACATTGCTAGGAAACTTTTAGACATCTTTAGGTAAACTGACTGCTTTTACCAGTGCTTGTTAAACTGGCTTCTTACTCGTTGTGAGCGTTGCAAGCAAACAGCCAAGGCAAGGTCAGAAAGTAGCTAAATAACAACATTTCAGTGTCATTTTAGCAAAATACAGTTTTAGTTTTCTTAAAGTACAAGCGTCAAAGTATATTAATGGCAGTGACATCCCAGTGAGATGTCCCAGACCGTCTGACATACCATATATACCATATATACTGTACCTCTAATCAGTTCTTCTTCTCACCTTTGGCTTAATATCAGTACTCAAGTATGTATATTTTGCTGTCATGGGCAGCATTATTGACTCATTAAAGCATCAGCAGCTTTTAAAAAATTAGCAACACTCACGCTGTTGTTGTCGTTGTTGTTTTTATGATAACAACACAAAACGGCGCTCCTACTATGAGCATCAGTTTGGTTCGGGTTATATGTAAAAATGCACGTAAACTGAGTTTGTGATGAATGCTTCATTCTGAGTCCACAATGCAAATGACTTCATTTAGATTGATGAAATTCTTTGCTTCTTCTCTAATGAATGTTTCGTGTGAAGATTTACACTCCTGTATTATCTTTAGCTACCAGAATAAAGCACATTATCAGAGTGTGTGTGTGGGGTGTGTGTGTGTGTGTGTGTGTGGTCATCTCACTTCTTTGCTTATCTTATCCACCTTGACTGACAGGAGCAGATGGTAGTGCTCACCTGTGATCACTGATGCAGTGTGTGTGTGTGTGTGTGTGTGTGTGTGGGAGACGTGGGTGTTGGCCAGATGGGCTGTGTGAGGAACCTACTGAGCACCGAATCATCCATTAATGATAATCATTGTGAAAATGTTTGCATGTGCAGTGTATGCTAATGACTCTTCGCTGAAGTGCGACAGAGACAACACTCGAGCGCCTTTTTACAGCCATCATATGTTTACATAATCAACTCTCTCCGGCTCGCGCTCACTCTTTGCAAGCCTAAGTGCCTGTTTCTTTCTAATTGGCTGGATTGTGCCGTGTGAGGGAGGATAGTCTCTCAATTTAGTAAATGCCGTCAGGTTGAGTGTGTGCGTGTGTGTGTGTGTGTGTGTGTGTGTATGTGTGTGTGTGTGTGTGTGTGTGTGTGTGTGTGGAGGTACTGTAGGAGCGTTATCTTTGTGAAGTTATGGGAATCCCAGGGTGTGAAAATTCCCCAGGAATCACAGCGGAGAAGGGAAGCGAGAGTGAGAGAGGGTCAAGCTAGGGTCGAGCTTGGGTCAGGATTGGAAGACAGACACACACACCAGCTGTTGTCACTCCTCAACTTTAGCACCTCCTCACCAGGAGTTCTTAAGGTCAGACAGAGCAAAAGGTGTTTGCTTTCAGAGAAACCGAAATAACTCGAAAAGGCCTGAATGGTGCTGTCCTTGTCCTGTGAAAAGTCACGTATCACTATTACGCTATTAGAGCGTGCTGTGTTTGTTTGTCTGTCTGTATCGCTTCTTCCGTCTGATCTATAAATAGGTCTGGAGCAATGCCCATGATGTCTGGCTGCTCTTCAAGGTGAGAGAAGATTAATGACGCAGGCTTACATGGACACGGATCTGCTGCCGTAGTAATGATCACCATGGCTTTTGGCATGTATACACACATACATACGTGCAAGCACTCAAGTCCATCTCTTTATTAGCGGACTAACGTGTGTGTATGCGTTCAAATAGAGTGCATAGACGAGGGGTTAGAGGGTGACAGTTTGTGTGAGCGCTAAGCAGCTCAGTGTCACTATAGAGTGTCAAAAAGTGACACCCTCTCAGTACTCCATTTACAATGCCAGTGTCACACGCGCTATTCACTTTTATGGAGCCGTCACTCAATTATGACACCATCATTCACTAACAAGGCCACGGCTCATTAGTATCCCTGAAAGCCACGCTACCATGTCATCATTTTGCTGGTTTTGAATTCGTGGTGGTTCAAATCTTTCTGAATTCTTGTAATTATGATCCAACATTGCAGAACTTGGTTTGGAAAAAAATAAATAAATAAATAAAAAATTTTCTCCATGTTGAATAATAAATTTCTTGACTTGGCAGCTGCACATAAAATTTCAATAGACATTAGGAAAAAAAGGCACTACACTTTTACTGCCAACCCAGTCGCAATACTATGAATATTCAAATTAGACACGCCCACCAACCATAAACATCTCTCCACCCCCTTGCTCTGGTACACTATCATGCACTAACATCAGTCAATCCTACACTGCAAAAAAAGGATATCTTATTGAGTGAAAATACAGATAAATATGAGCAAAGAAGGCTGTGAAAAATTGTCTTTTTTGTTTAACCTTTTGATCAGAAAATTCACAAAAATACTCTGCTCTCATGGATATCAAACTGCTGCAAACAAAACACAGGTTTATCCTCAATATAGAATCTCTCCAGATCCTTCAAACGCTGGTGGACTCTCCTCTTCAGTTCACCCCACAGGTTTTCTATAGGTTTCGAGTCAGGGGACTGGGGTGGTCATGGCAGGACCTTGATTTTGTGGTCAGTAAACCATTTTTGTGTTGATTTTGATGTATGTTTTGGATCATTGTCCTGCTGGAAGATCCAACCACGGCCCATTTTAAGCTTTCTGGCAAAGGCAGCCAGGTTTTCATTTAATATCTGTTGATATTTGATAAAGTCCATGATGCCATTTATCCTATCAAAATGTCCAGGTCCTGTGGCAGAAAAACAGCCCCAAAACACTAAAGAGCCACCACCATATTTAACCGTGGGCATGAGGTACTTTTCCATATGGCTACCTCTCTGTGTGCACCAAAACCACCTCTGGTGTTTATTGCTAAAAAGCTCTATTTTGGTTTCATCTGACCATAGAACCTGATCCCATTTGAAGTTCCAGTAGTGTCTGGCAAACTGAAGACGCTTGAGTTTGTTTTTGGATGAGATTAGAAGCTTTTTTCTTGAAACCCTTCCAAACAATTTGTGGTGACTTTCTGACCCCAAGACACAACTAACTTCTACAATTCTCCAGCTGTGATCCTTGGAGATTTTTTTGCCACTTGAACCATCCTCTTCACAGTGTGTCAAGACAATATACACACATGTCCAATTCCAGGTTGATTCATAACATTTCCAGTTGACTGGAACTTCTTAATTTTTGCCCTGATGGTGGAAATGGGCATTTTCAATGCTTGTGCTATTTTCTTATAGCCACTTCCCATTTTGCGAAGCTCAACAACCTTTTGCCGCACATCACAGCTATATTCCTTGGTCTTACCTATTGTTATGAATGACTAAGGAAATTTGGCCTGTGTTACCTCATACGGTATTTATACCCCTGTGAAACAGGAAGTCATGGTTGAACATTTTCCTGTTCCTAGTCACCCAGGTATACTAAAAAAATATATAAAATATCAATGGGAATATACTTCAAATATATTTTTCTCATATGAATTAATAGGGGTGCCAATAACTGTTGCACACCTATATTTAACAAAGATTTGTTTTTATAAACCTGAAATTGTTTGATATCCATGAGAGCAGAGTATTTTTGTGAATTTTTTGAACAAAAGATCAAAAGGTTCAACAATAAAGACAATTTTTCACAGCCTTCTTTGCACATATTTACCAAGGGTGCCAATATTAGTAGAGGGCACTGTACCTTGAATAACAGGTATTATATAACAAATATAAGAGACCATTAAGCCTATTTCTAGACAGCAAAGCTCCTGTTCCAGGCTTGTTTATTTTTTAAGGTTTTATTTACATTTAACTGAATCTACAGGTCTATGTGCTAACTCAATAGTTAGCTAACAATTTTGTATTTATTAAAAAAACCGACACCTCCTACACTTAATCCATTTATAGTTAAATTTAATGTTGTCTGCAAAACATGTTAGTTCCTGTTATAACTTATGTTATAGCGTCTATAAACAGTCGTTCCCTCACCAGCTTCTCTATTTTTTCTCTCTCTAGAAGGTAATAAAGCAAAAATGTAGCTTGACGTGTTAGTGAGAAATTGAAAAGCCAGAAAACTTGAAGTTACAGCTTTACCTCCGACGGCAACTGAAACTGTAAGTGCTGACACTGGAGACTCCTTACAAAAACGCTCCTCACAGAAAACTTTTTTTTCTGTGTGTTTTCTGTCCCTGTGTCAGTTTTTACTATAGAAAAAAATAACGTATTAGGTTTATATCAAAATGCTAATTCTATTATTCGTGTTGAAGCCAGAACTACTGTCAATTAATCAACACCTTATAACGATTCAGAATTCAACAATGCCTTGTTAATGAGATGCCAAACTATCCATTGTGTGTGACATGTGAAAAAATTTTTCATTCATTCATTTATTGTCTGTTTGTTGTCAGTATTGTGTGTCTGTACATTACTGTCTTCCAGTTCACCAGTAACCCAAGTAAACAGGCGAATCCACTAATATCTGTTACGATGTCAGGAGAAGGCTGGACACAGTTGCGGTGAAAAGCTTCGACACTTTATTCAGCATACATATGAAAAGGAAACAGGGCAAACAACAGGTTTTTAGAAGGCTTCGAGTCTTCGCTGGATATAGAAGCAGAGCTTGTACACACTCTCAAAAGTATTAGCGCTAGCAGTACAAAAAACACACACTAAACCACGGACGGAAAAAACGAACAAAAACAGCATCCAGCAATGAACCTTCACAACAAAAGAGTGGTAATAACAAAAGGTGTGCAAACTACTAGCGCTAACAGAAAATCAAACACTTGTGCAAGTAACCCTATCACAGAGATGTGTAAAATAGGAAGAGGGCTAGAGCGGAAATCGGAATCCAGGGTACTTAGCTGCATGTCAAATGCCGTGAACATCAGTCCAGAGTTTAATCGCTCGGCACAGTGAGATTCGGGAGGAAACGGACATTCGACATAAGGAAGTGGTTTGGGAACCACAAACACGGAGCTTCGGACATCTAAATTAGAACAACGGAATCAAGAACTACGGAAATCGGAATCCGCGCTACGGAACTAGAAACATTTCTATACTTCAAAGTGAAACTCCGTTAAACTGAACTACAAACTAATAATCCCCCCGAGTGGAAGAAAACAGGGCTTTTTAAACACACAGAAAACATACATGAAATCAAAGGCACCTGGAAATGATAATCACATAACATGGAGAACCAATACGAAACAAGGAGGCGGGGACAGAGACATGACGCAAGACAATAACAAAAGCGCACATGGCCGAGGTAAACAAAACGAGAGTCCTTCTGAATGGAGCTGGAATGCGGAAGTAAGCTACTCCATTCGCTGCGAGAGAGGGAACATAACAGAGCCCCCCCCTTAAGGCGCGGCTCCCGAAGCGCCGCAAGCTTTGTCCGTTGTGGCGGACCCGGACCCCTGGGCAAGATTAGCACATCTGCCCCCCTGGAACCGAGGCTGGTGCAATTTAATGTCCCGCAGCCAGAGTCGACCGGGTCGTGACGAGGACTTGGACGAGGACTTGGACGAGGACTTGGACGAGGACTTGGACGAGGACTTGGACGAGGACTTGGACGAGGACTTATGCTCGGCCTGGATCGTGGAGTAGCGCGTGACCTGACGCTCGGCCTGGATCGTGGAGTAGCGCGTGACCTGATGCTCGGCCTGGATCGTGGAGTAGCGCGTGACCTGATGCTCGGCCTGGATCGTGGAGTAGCGCGTGACCTGATGCTCGGCCTGGATCGTGGAGTAGCGCGTGACCTGATGCTCGGCCTAGATCGTGGAGTAGCGCGTGACCTGATGCTCGGCCTGGGTCTCGGGGTTGCGCGTGACCTGGTGCTGGACCCGGATCTCCGAGCTGCGCGTGACCTGGTGCTGGACCCGGATCTCCGAGCTGCGCGTGACCTGGTGCTCTGCCTGGAACCTGCTTCAGCTCCTGGATTAGAGATAGTGGAGTGAGTAGGGTAGGAAACAGAGGAGGAGATAGTGGAGTGAGTTGGGTTGGAAATAGTGGAGGAGACAGGGCTGGGGACGGAGGAGGAGACAGGGCTGGGGACGGAGGAGGAGACAGGGCTGGGGACGGAGGAGGAGACAGGGCTGGGGACGGAGGAGGAGACAGGGCTGGGGACGGAGGAGGAGACAGGGCTGGGGACGGAGGAGGAGACAGGGCTGGAGACTGAGGAGTGAGCTGGGTTATGAGTGGAGCTGGGAGTGAAAACACCCTCTGCACTGAGGAGGAGGGCTAACACCCATCCCGAAATTAAACCCATGTAGCCCTCATAAAAATCAAAAACTGGACTTGGGAAATGATTGGAAATGGGGCTTGGAACCGGATTGAGAACGGGGCTTGGAGCCGGACTGGGAGCAGGATTGAGAACCGGAGTAGGAACCGGATTGGGAGCCAGGGTGAGAACTGGATTGGGAGCAGGACTGAGAACTGGATTGGGAGCAGGATTGAGAACCGGAGTAGGACCCGGATTGGGAGCAGGGCTAAGAACAGGATCGGGAACCGGAGTAGGAACCGGACTGGGAACAGGATCGGGAACCAGAGTAGGAACCGGACTGGGAACAGGATCGGGAACCAGAGTAGGAACCGGACTGGGAACAGGATCGGGAACCAGAGTAGGAACCGGACTGGGAACAGGATCGGGAACCAGAGTAGGAACCGGACTGGGAACAGGATCGGGAACCAGAGTAGGAACCAGACTGGGGACCAGGGTGAGAACTGGATTGAGAGCAGGAGTGATATCTGGACATGGGCTTGGAGTGGAGGTTTCTTCTAGAACCTCTGAGACGAGCAGGCCAGGAGAGGTTTCCTCTCTATTCGCTGGCTGCTGCTTGGGGCTGGAGGTCACCTGGTTAACCTCCAGTTGCAGCTCCGCTGGGGAGACCTCCTGCTGGGTCTCCTGCTGGAGCTCGGGGCTGGAGGTCGCCATGTTAACCTCCAGTTGCAGCTCTGCTGGGGAGACCTCCTGCTGGGTCTCCTGCTGGAGCTCGGGGCTGGAGGTCGCCTGGTTAACCTCCAGTTGCAGCTCCGCTGAGAAGACCTCCTGCTGGGTCTCCTGCTGGAGCTCGGGGCTGGAGGTCGCCAAGTTAACCTCCAGTTGCAGCTCCGCTGAGAAGACCTCCTGCTGGGTCTCCTGCTGGAGCTCGGGGCTGGAGGTCGCCTGGTTAACCTCCAGTTGCAGCTCTGCTGAGAAGACCTCCTGCTGGGTCTCCTGCTGGAGCTCGGGGCTGGAGGTCGCCTGGTTAACCTCCAGTTGCAGCTCTGCTGAGAAGACCTCCTGCTGGGTCTCCTGCTGGAGCTCGGGGCTGGAGGTCGCCAGGTTAACCTCCAGTTGCAGCTCTGCTGAGAAGACCTCCTGCTGGGTCTCCTGCTGGAGCTCGGGGCTGGAGGTCGCCAGGTTAACCTCCAGTTGCAGCTCTGCTGAGAAGACCTCCTGCTGGGTCTCCTGCTGGAGCTCGGGGCTGGAGGTCGCCTGGTTAACCTCCAGTTGCAGCTCTGCTGAGAAGACCTCCTGCTGGGTCTCCTGCTGGAGCTCGGGGCTGGAGGTCGCCTGGTTAACCTCCAGTTGCAGCTCTGCTGAGAAGACCTCCTGCTGGGTCTCCTGCTGGAGCTCGGGGCTGGAGGTCGCCTGGTTAACCTCCAGTTGCAGCTCTGCTGAGAAGACCTCCTGCTGGGTCTCCTGCTGGAGCTCGGGGCTGGAGGTCGCCTGGTTAACCTCCAGTTGCAGCTCTGCTGAGAAGACCTCCTGCTGGGTCTCCTGCTGGAGCTCGGGGCTGGAGGTCGCCAGGTTAACCTCCAGTTGCAGCTCTGCTGAGAAGACCTCCTGCTGGGTCTCCTGCTGGAGCTCGGGGCTGGAGGTCGCCTGGTTAACCTCCAGTTGCAGCTCTGCTGAGAAGACCTCCTTCTGGGTCTCCTGCTGGAGCTCGGGGCTGGAGGTCGCCTGGTTAACCTCCAGTTGCAGCTCCGCTGAGAAGACCTCCTGCTTAGTCTCCTGCTGGAGCTCTGAGGGTGCCCGCTGGTGGAGCCGCTTATGCACCCGCCAGCTGCCCTTGAAACAGTTTTGGGAGCAGAAGAAGCTGCTCCTTAATCCCTGGTTCCTGCAGGTGGGGCACTGCAGGACGGCCGGGCGGGTGCATCCCTCGGTGGAACACTCCTGGCTTTGGGGGTCTGAGGAGCAGGCCGCCACGTTAGCCCGCTTACCCCCATAATATTCCAGGAATGAGCGGTTAGGTCGGTCGCCCAGACGGTCCTTCCCCAAAAAGGTCCAGAGGTCGGGTTGGAAGTCTGGGCTTCCGAACACCTGAACCAGTAGATCCACAAAGCCCAAAACTGTTTTGAACTTCATGGATCCACTGGCAAGGTGAAGCTCTGCCCATTGGCGAGCAGAGCCGACCAAACGAGAGAGGAGGAACCTCACCCACTGTTCCTCGTCGGGCTTGGGGTCCTCCAAACTCAGGAAATAAATTTGTGCCTGCAAACAGAAACACTGTGGCCAGGTGGAAAAGCCATCAAACTCATCGGGGGGATAAACAAACGTCCATTGGGGAAAAAAAATTGAATTGTTTGCAGGCATTTTAACTGTGGCGTGGCGTGGCATGGCGTGGTGTGGCATGGCGCGGCGTGCCCTTACTTTTCCCGCTGCATCCATCTTTTGGGCGGATTATTCTGTTACGATGTCAGGAGAAGGCTGGACACAGTTGCGGTGAAAAGCTTCGACACTTTATTCAGCATACATATGAAAAGGAAACAGGGCAAACAACAGGTTTTTAGAAGGCTTCGAGTCTTCGCTGGATATAGAAGCAGAGCTTGTACACACTCTCAAAAGTATTAGCGCTAGCAGTACAAAAAACACACACTAAACCACGGACGGAAAAAACGAACAAAAACAGCATCCAGCAATGAACCTTCACAACAAAAGAGTGGTAATAACAAAAGGTGTGCAAACTACTAGCGCTAACAGAAAATCAAACACTTGTGCAAGTAACCCTATCACAGAGATGTGTAAAATAGGAAGAGGGCTAGAGCGGAAATCGGAATCCAGGGTACTTAGCTGCATGTCAAATGCCGTGAACATCAGTCCAGAGTTTAATCGCTCGGCACAGTGAGATTCGGGAGGAAACGGACATTCGACATAAGGAAGTGGTTTGGGAACCACAAACACGGAGCTTCGGACATCTAAATTAGAACAACGGAATCAAGAACTACGGAAATCGGAATCCGCGCTACGGAACTAGAAACATTTCTATACTTCAAAGTGAAACTCCGTTAAACTGAACTACAAACTAATAATCCCCCCGAGTGGAAGAAAACAGGGCTTTTTAAACACACAGAAAACATACATGAAATCAAAGGCACCTGGAAATGATAATCACATAACATGGAGAACCAATACGAAACAAGGAGGCGGGGACAGAGACATGACGCAAGACAATAACAAAAGCGCACATGGCCGAGGTAAACAAAACGAGAGTCCTTCTGAATGGAGCTGGAATGCGGAAGTAAGCTACTCCATTCGCTGCGAGAGAGGGAACATAACAATATCTAGCTTTATAGTAAGTAAACTAAAATGTACATCTTGGCTTAAATAAACAGATCATCTGTGCTTAATTGATTGAAAATCATTATAAAGGAAAGCAACATGCTTTTCAACTCCTGTTACTGTTCGACAAAGCATGCAAAAGCGTTCAGGCACAAATTCCGAATTGTTCTACAGTAATGCAGTAATGTTGGATGTAGCATTGTAATTGACTTTCCAAGATAATCCACAAGCAGCATCTACAGAGAAGATGTGGCCAAGATTAAGCTGTGGAAGGAGGAGCCATACCCCAGCACCATTTTTATTCATTAACCAGCCTGTTTTTGTTTTGTTTTTTTCTTTTCTTTGTACTAACTCGTATGCCCCCCCAAAAGGACATTTCAAATCAATTTAATAAGATTGTTCATTAACATCATTAACAACCCAGTGTCCCCGTTCCTCTCAGCCTCCATCTCCAAAATCGTACTTATTTCTGAATTTTGGCACCGATACACATGTGAACATTTTAAAGTGATTCCTCTATCACCCAGGCTTAATGAGCCAAACCCTCAGGAAACAGAAACACACCATGACTACTTCTTTCTGTCTCAGGATGCCAATCTGAATTCATTCGACCTGTCATATTCTCAAATGTGACTGTGACTGAGATTTTAAAAGAGATTTACCTCAACGTGATTAGCCGTGAATCTTTAACTACTTCTCATCTTGGCTGTTCTGCTTCAGACCTCAGGCCTTGGTGGAATGCAGGCCAAGGACAAGCTTATACAAAAACTCTTACAGTAAATAGAGTCTAGCAGAGGTCAGTTAGCACGATGGTAGAATAAATCATTCTTATCTACTTTGTGTTCTAAGCAGAAAACAATTTGTCCTATATGTTAGAATGTAGTTCTGTAAGTTCTTGGTAATCATTATTTGTTGTAGCTTCAGTGCTCTGTTTACCCTTTTATACCACAGTGGTGTTGATTTCTCAGATCTGATTGGTGAGAAGGTGTTGATGAATTTTCTATAACAGCAGCTCTGGTAGTAGTTCCGGCTGCAGGGCGAATCACAGGTATGTATTAATGTGCTCATTCTAATATTATTGTTATTGTTTCTATAGTAACGACTCACACGGGGGACATGTATTGGCGGCTGCGCCACACAACCAGATTTAAAAACGTTTTGCGGGAGGAGATGTTTATTTAACGTTTTTGGACGGAGTCTCCAGTGTCATCGCTCAAAGATGAAGTTGTTCCTTGATGTTTCCCTTTAAGCATTTTTTCCCCCCTCTTATTAACCTCAAGACCAAGGAATAAAAGAGAGGCTGGCGAGGGAACGACATAACATAAGTGATAACAGGAACTTGTTTCATGGATGTTCCATAACATTGAATGTAACTATAAGCAGACAAAAAAAATCAAAAAGCAGGCATGTTCTTTAATAACTAAAAAATTGTTAACTTTAGCAAATTGTTGTGAGGAATTAAACAATTACGCACGTGCTGTTTTTGTAACAGCGCATGTAACTCTGCTTCGTGTCAAACTACATCACACCACCCCATCATTGATTATTTTCCTATAACAGCTCGACATATTGTTTTTTTTTTTTTATTCCTTGCTTAATGCACATGGTCCGTTGTGTACAGTATGTAGGTCAAGAACTGGTTCCAAGCAGGACGTTTGCAAATGTAGCAATAGCCTTTATTTCATCACATAATCATGTTTAAGCATCCAAGCGCATCCAAGTCATAGCTGAGTATCAAATTTATGTGGTGCAACAGAAAAGTGTTCGCTCTGTCGGCCAGAAATCACGAGTTCGATTCATGATGATGGCACGGGCGTCCGAAACCGGGAGTCCAACAGAGCAAAATTGGTCGTGCTCTCAGGGTGGGAGGCGTGGCATACTCTCTCTCCCCTATCAATCACAGCGACAATAGCCAATCATAGGTGTCTGTGAGGTCCTGCATTGCAGAAGGGGGTGGATAAATCTTTCCTCCAAGTGTGTTACGCCGTCCTGTGACGCAGCATAAGCAGAAAAAAATACTTGTTCCTCCTGGGTTGGTCAAGACTAAATTAGGGGGGAAATAACCTGTATGTACAGTGTTAATTAATCCAAACAAATAATTTCCCTATTAACTAGCAGGCAGTGAGCTAAATACTACTGTAAATTCATTATTTATTCAGATGCACCACATAAACAGCTTTAAAGCGTATCTAAACTTATTATAGTTGCTTTTCTACCTACAGTTCAATGTCTGTCAAAATACATTCCCCCTAATGCCATGCGTTTTTTCGTTTTCTCCAGTCATCATTAGCACTCAGTGTTTCACGGTGGCCTGACACTTTAATGATAAAGGAAGCTTTCTCCGTCCTTTTTCACCTCCAGCTCAAGCCCACGGAGGATATCGCTTAATCAAGGATGATATCAGGCACCGTCGCTCTGTGCCTCTTCTAACCTCCAGACTATCAGTCCTCTATCAGAACAAGACAAACAAGTATACACCCCCCCCCGACACCACCCCACCCCCCACACACACAGCAAATAAATATGCATTCCAGGAGCACAAAACACATCCTGCCGGCACCGCGGCCATCATTTATGTGTGATATGTTTGAGGGAAGCACGAATGGATAGGGTGATTATGTGTGATGTGCGCACACACACACACACACACACACACACACACACACACGAACAGATTGAACCATTTTAGGCCTTAGTGCGAGTGTGGCTTAGATGGACGAGGAGAGAAACAAAAGGCTATTTTAATGACACTGGCATCTGAAAAGGAGAGTAGAGACTGAGAGTTTAGTCTCACACTGTGCAGCAGACAGATCGGGTGATGGATATAACTTATCAATCACACCTTACAGTGTGTCAGGGCATCACTCAGGGATTTTAAAGACATCTGTATGAGCGGGATTGTGTGTGTGTGTGTGTGTGTGTGTGTGTGTGTGTATAAAGGAGGCCTCAGGGCTATGTCAGAACAGTTGGAAAGGAATGTGAAAGATCCTTAAAGTGCCTCTGAACTCAAAAACATTATTTGAAATAAACCCGCAGTGATTTTCTCAGTGTATAAATCTGATTTGGGTTGGATTAAAATAAGATAATACTTTATTAATCCCCAGACAGACAAATTTGGGTAATACGTAGGCTCTGTAGGTTTGGGCCTATCACATCTGATGTAGTATTTCAGATTTTTAGAGAATTACGTTGAATACGGACGATTTTGACCACCGAAGCTACATCTACCAGCTAATGTTAGTAATGAATAAAAATAGTTCTATAATTAATAATTGTTAGGGTGAATTTTGACAGATTTGGCTCAGAATATGTAAATACAAATCAAGAGTTAAGGTAACCTGTGATAAATTGTTATAAAATATCACAAGCATTAATATTTAATCAATTAATTATCCCATATAATATTCCCTATAATTTCAGTGAGGGGAAATAATTATTCAGACATATGTTATTTAATATACTTCCAGTGCATATATATGTAGAAGAAGAAGAAGAAGAAGAAGAAGAAGAAGAAGAAGAAGCCTTTATTTGTCACATATACATTATAGCACAGTGAAATTCTTTTATCAAGTTTACACACGTAATGTCCTTTGTAAAAAAAAAAAAATATATATATATATATATATATATATATATATATATATATATATATATATATATATATATATATATATATATATAAAATAGTTGCAGGACAACCTGAAAGCAGCAGGGACATTACGCATTGAACTGCACTACAATCATCTCCATTCATACACCACATGCAAAACTGCTCTGCTACAAAAGAAGCACAGAGATGCACATCTAAAAGCATTTAAACAAATCAGAACTCTTTTGGAGCAATATACTCTGGTCAGATGAAACAAAAATAGAACATAGCTCTTTGGCAATGATTCAGCTCGTCACGTTTAGAGAAAGAAGGGTTACGTGTATTATTCCAAGAGCACCATAACTACAGTGAAGCATGGTGGTGGCAGTATCACCATATGGAGCTGCTTCTCTGCGAATATTACTGGAGCATTACAAGTCATAGAAGGAAACATGATTGAAGCGATGTACCAGAATATATTAGAGGTCAAGAAACTGATGGATGTTTCGACAAGACAACAACCCCAAACATACAGCCACATTAACTCAAGACTGGTTTCTAAAACAGAAGGTGAAGGTACTTTGCATGGTCTAGCCAGTCTCCTGACTTTATTTAGGGAGAGTTTTGAAATTGAGAGTCCAGAGTCTGAGGGACCCTTGTAACTTGAAGATGATCTGGTAATGGGCCAAAATTGAACCTTAACACTGAAAGAAAAGAAAAAAAGAAAAAAAAAAAAAATTTATTTCTTACAATAGACATTTGAAAGCTGTAATTGCAAACAATAGCTTGCCAACAAAGTACTAATGTTGGTCATTTGTGGTGTCCAAATACTTTTTTTCCCTGTCATTTTAGTTTTTTTTAAAACATATCTTTGTTTATGCTTATGAATATGTTATTTTGTTCATATTTATAAGTACAAAGGACATTATGTGTGTCAATTTGAAGTGAGTGGATATATGCACTGGATGTACTGCATATTAAATATCAAAAACAAAAAAGTACAAACACTTATTTCCCCTCAGTGTAATTGTAATGCTTTAAAACCAACATGTTCAGGCTTACTTTAACAAAGCTAGATTTCACTTGTCCCTTCCTTCTCATCAGCCACACCACTATTTGTGAGAGCATTATTCTACACCATTGTGTCCCGAGTGTCCATTGTATCTCACACACACACACACACATATACATGCAGGACATGCATACGCATATACACAGGTGATGTAGGCTTTTAAGTCTGTGTTCAATAAACCCCTGGCTCTGAAAGTGCTCTCTCACACTTTCCCACACACACACACATACTGAGAGCGCCTGCATGTCGCAAGTCTTCACGTCAGGAAACAGCCATTGTTAGGCTGTGGCGTAGTGAGAGAGAGAGAGAGAGAGAGAGAGAGAGAGAGAGAGAGAGAGAGAGAAAGAGAGAAGGAGAAGAGGTATGGAGCCGTGATAGATGTGTCCCTTTTCCTGCAGCCAGTTTCTCAGGGTTCTTTTCCTGGGCAAGAAATCTCTCACATACACAGCATGCTGTTTTAAAATGACAGTAAAAGCCCTCTCCTGTCTTTGTCTAGGAACACCACAGAAAGATGAAACGAGGGGGAGATAAAAGAATGGAGGGAGTACATCTTTTTGTCTTCAGCCGACTGACCGTACTGGCACATGGGAATAAAAGTTTAAAAATGCCCAGCTCTCCGTATCACAAAAAAAGTGGTGGAAATGTCTGTGTGGTGACAGAACAAACCGGCTAGAATATAGAAAGTGACTCTCAACCTCTCATGTGTGTTTGTGTGTGTGTCTGTGTGTGTGTGTGTGTCTGTGTGTGTGTGCGTGTGTGTGTGGGGGGTCATGTATTTATATATGGAGACTGTAATATTAACAATACAATTTTCATTTGCTTGCTGAGGTTAAAGTTAGTTGTAGGTATAGACATAACATTATTTGGCTACTATTCTAGTCAGTGGTCAGTGATAGAAATATAGAATTACCTGTGTGTGTGTGTGTGTGTGTGTGTGTGTGTGTGTGTGTGTGTGTGTGTATGTGTGTGTGTGTGTGTGGTTGCTGATACATGAGTAGAAGCCACTGTTGTCCTCAAGTTGCCTATGTGGAATCTCTGTGCCTTTGTGTGTGTGTGTGTGTGTGTGTGTGTGGGTTTGTGTGTGGTGTGTATGGTCTCACCAGGAGAGCTTCTCGCACTGCTGAAAGAAAAGAAAGAAACCAGAGAAAAGGAGAGATGGATATGCAGATAGACACGGAGAGAGAGAGAGAAAGAGAGTCCACTGCTCCTGAAAGCCTAAACAGCGCTGGATCACCTTTCTGCTAAATTCAATGCTTCAAAAATGACCTTTGAACTACTGCCTGTCTTGGTCAGTCGTCCATACAGTCGCTAATCGATGAAAGGTGAGCCTGATCGCTCATCAAACACATGCGCACACACACACACACACACACACACACACACAAACTAGAGTAGCGATCAGATTAACCTATTTCGGTTTGGTTTTATTAAGTATATCTGGGTGTAGTGGTGTTTCTATATTTATACACACACACACACACACACACACACACACACACACACACTCAGAAACGCAAGCAACAAGCCCAATGATCAAGCCAGACCAGTACATTACATGCTCTGTATGCGGAGGAGAAGAACTTATTAAAATATCTAAGTATTGCAGTGTGTCTTATTTCTACACTCACACAATAAAACCCCTTCAATCTCCAACCTGAGGAGATGCAAGACCAGTCCTCTGACCCGCCTTCTCCTCTCAAAACACACACACACACACACACATACACACACCCACACCCTGCCTGAGGGGGTTAAAGAAACTCCTCTCAAGACCCCCTGCTCTCTTTCTCTCTCTTCCTCTCCTCAATGGCTCTTTGTGTTGCAGCCTCTGGGCCATCAGCATGACAATACCAGCGGGCCAAAGGGTCCTGTGTGTGTAAGTGTGTGTGTGTGTGTTAAGTAGCCTTTACTATCTGAAAACCAGGGCCAAGGCACCCAGACAGCGGAGGTGAAGCGGGAGAAAAGAGAAGCCCCCTTTGATCAAACGAGCAAAAGACAGCCGACTTTTCATTAACTCAACAAGCATGGGCAGCATTCATCTTCGGCAAACGTGGCCAAGTAATCATTTAGAAGCGGAGGTTAATAAGTAAATATGAATATCACCGAAGGGAATGTGAGCCTTTTGTGCTCTGCAGAGGAGGGAAACGTACTCACTCAGGTGTATTGTGGCAGGAAACAGGGCCTTTTTGTGCAGCTGACTCACTCTGACTCTGACTCTGACTCATTTCGACAGGGTCTCTCTGGTGAGGAAACACTGGTGTCTTGAGATCGTTTGTTTGAACTCATATAAATCACATTGCTGTCAAACACACACTTTGGGCTTTTGCTGGTCCAACAATAGAGATCAAACCAAGTGTGGTTGTCCATCTATGGAGGTGTGAAGGATTGGAGTGAACCTAACAGGTTCTTATTATGATTGTGTGCGCACATGGGTCCTGGGGTGACTCGTCTAAGGTTAATGATGTACCACAGAGATGTGATACTTCAGATAGCCAGGAGAGTGCATGGACAGACAGAAACGATGTCACAAGCTATGGTGATCATAAAGTAGTGAGTATTGGTAGTGCATTGGTTCTGGGGTTTTTTTTTTTTTTTTTTTTTTTTTGCTAATGGCCAGAAGGCAGTGGCGCTTTAAAAGTGAGTAGTGCTCAGAGTATACAGATATGTGATGCAACCCTAAAACTACCTATGTTGGGTGTGGGGACCATAAGTTATACTGGCACCACTGGTGGGCCGGTGAGTGAAACACTTGACTGCCAACTAGTGATGCATCAAGTATGAGTAAGAGTGTTTTTTTTGTATCAGTCAATATTGATTCTGATATCAAAATCCATCCATCCATCTTCCGTATCACCTATCCTACCACAGGGTCACGGGGAGCTTGAAGCCTATTATCCCAGAGAGCCTGGGGGAGGAAACCAGGGTAACCGAAGCAGGCCTCCTAAGCACGTGGAGAACATGCAAACTCCACGCACACAGGGCGGAGGTGGGATTTGAATCCCGGCTAACCACACAGCCGGACATATATATATATATATATATATATAGATAGATAGATAGATAGATATCATTAATCTTGATTTATGGGGACATAAATGGCTGGCAAGGTCTTGTTTTCTTGACTTCTGACTCATTCTCAGATGACATTGCATCTAGATTAGGCATGTAAAATGTTATGAGAAAACTCTTAAATAAAAATAGAGCACTGGTACTCTACTAATCCCTAAAAGGGAATTCTGGATCGGCTAATGGATCGGCCATTAGCTGGATGAAACAGCTAATGATCTAACATTAAATAAAAAACAGAAACATTCTGCCTTAGGTGGTATACTGTATATTGAAGCTTTTTTTTGCTTGAGTGGTTAAAAAAATTTGCCTCTATTTCACCAGGATCTGTCAATGCTCTGCGAGTGTCTGTGAGGGTTTTGCATTATTTATCAAAGACTCTTCGCAACGGGCTTCTCCTGCGCTGTCACACAATAACAAAGAAAAACAAGACATCTCTCTTTCTAGGTGCAAACCTCATGAATAATTAAGATGTCAAAACAGAGGCTGGGGAAAGTTTTCTCTACATGGGAGTTAGATTTAGTCTGCATTAATACAATAGTGCACACTCTTAGACTGCATAGACAACTGCCTACAGCTGGGAGAGGAACCTGTACATCCTAATTACTTTTGTGTACATGATGAATGTTTGAGTTAATGTGGATTAAAGGTAGATTAAGGTGAATTTTGTGCCCTTAAACATTAGATACAGTTAAAGTGATTGTGACTGTTTACACTTAAAGTGTAACCTTAAGTTATACCTTACATCATTTTTTTTTTTTTTTTAAATATTACTTTATTGTTTGGAGGCTTTACACATTAGGATAAGGTACAGGCTAGAGTGTATTATCTTGCAAACAACAAACAGTGATGCTGCTCACATTAGCTAGCTATTAGCTAGCAATGGTTGGTTTTATAGTGTGTTTCTATGCCTAGTAATAATACAGTCCTTATGTAATTTAATTAGTTCGGATTGTGGGATTAAATTTGTTATCAGATTCCAGATGTTAGGCAGAAATATTTTCCAGTAAAGCAACTCGAGATTGGGCTCAATAGTAGACTTTGAGTGCTTCCAACAAATAAAATATGAATATATAATACATGTAACTGGTGTCACTACCTCATTGAAACATTTAATTAAACTTCACTATGTGTAGCAGCACATTTAAATAAATTGAATTATTTCATGTAAAGCCAATTTTTTTGGCTTAGATTACTTAAGCGCATGTAAACACACTGATCAGACTGCTAGAATACTGTGTACCCGCAAATGCACTCAGTGTTGCTAGCAAAATATTTAGGCTAACCATATGATTCTGTAGGTCTTTTGCGGGATGGAATTTTACCTCAGGGACCGCTTCTCAAGATCCTGTTGTTTTGAACCCCATGGAAGTTCACTGGATCTACATCTGTATTGATGTGTGACAATCTTTTGCAGTCTAAAGGACGCTTCAGAATAAACATCTATGAAGTCAGATTAATTAAAAATGTCAGGTAGCGAGCAGTAATCTGAGCAGTTCACTTCAGCGCATTTGAACGAGTTCCACACAGAGTTGCACACAACGTTCAAATCATTATTCCCTCAGACAGGTTTCATAAATATATTTAGATGTTCAGCTCAAAGTGTTCAGCTCTGTGCTTGGATTGAATTCTTACTTACTGTAAAAGTGTCTGACATATGAATAAACGGAAATTTAGATGAAAATTTAACAGCCCATATTTACTGCAAAGTCGCGTTTACGCTCACTGGGGAAACAAGTGGATCTTTATGAGAGAAAACTTTGGGTAGGTGTTTAGAAATTACGGCACCATAGGATTCATAGGCTTTGCACATTTGTAACCCGTGCGACTGACTCTGTTTGGTTTTCTTGCGTTTTGGAAGAATTGCTTCCCTTAAAGATAAGCTTATCACATTTCTATTTCTGAAATATTGCGTATCTCTGTTTATTTTTGACCAGGCCATTTAGAGGCTAGGCTGTGGGGAAAATGGCTCTGGAATGACACAATGACTTTAATGTAGCGATTACTGTCTTACACAACGTTCAAACCATTGAAAGGAGGCTTTTTTGAGTTGCTGCGCTGAGTGAATATGCAAAATCATGACTATTTTTGAACCACAAGCAAAAGCAATTCAGCTTTAAGAATGCCATTTATGTGTTCAAAATGGCACAGGGTGGTGCACCAGTTCTTTCTTTTTTTGGTTATTTTTGTCTGGCACTGTGTACTATGTACAGGGTACAGGGGTAGTGGTAGCTCAGTGGCCAAGACATTGGCCTTCTGACTGGAAGATTGTGAGTTCAAATCCCAGCACCACCAAGCTGCCACCACTGGGCCCTTGAGCAAGGCCCTTAACCCTCAACTGCTCAGTTGCATAAATGAGATAAATGTAAGTTGCTCAGGACAAGGGCATCTGCCACATGCTGTAAATGTAAATATCTGAGAAAAATGTTTACCTAAATAAGTATTGAGCCAATTTTGATTATACCTACTGAATTCATTGTATTATGGTAATGATAATACTTTTCTGACAGATCTAGAATAGAATAGATCTTAACTGATGATAGGCTTACATAGTGATAGAAACACTTACAGCAGCTAATGATGTTCATTTTTGCACTTTTCTTATATGATTTATGAAGGTACAAGTGGAGGACCTTAAAGGTAAGAGGACTCTGCTAAGGTAAAATTTCTTAAAATATTTCTTTAATATTCCTTTTGTTTGCACAGAGGTTGAATAGGCTTAACCACACTTCATGTTAACCACATAAACTCCCACTCTTAAATTCCTCACTTGACTAAATAAAGTAATTGACTGATACCCTCTTGAATCGCACCTTCTTCTGAAGGTATTCTGACCAATCCAAACTGCTCCTGAAGGAATTCTAACCAATCCCACCTACTTCCGAAGGAATTCTAACCAATCCCACCCTCTCCTGAAAGAATTCTAACCAATCCCACCCTCTCCTGAAGGAATTCTAACCAATCCCACCCGCTCCTGAAAGAATTCTAACCAATCCCACCCTCTCCTGAATGAATTCTTACCAATCCCACCCTCTCCTGAATGAATTCTTACCAATCCCGCCTGCTCCTGAAGGAATTCTAACCAATCCCACCCGCTCCTGAAGGAATTCTAACCAATCCCACCCACTCCTGAAGGAATTCTAACCAATCCCACCCTCTCCTGAAGGAATTCTTACCCATCCCACCCTCTCCTGAAGGAATTCTTACCAATCCCGCCTGCTCCTGAATGAATTCTTACCAATGCCGCCTGCTCCTGAAGGAATTCTTACCAATCCCACCCTCTCCTGAAGGAATTCTAACCAATCCCACCCTCTCCTGAAGGAATTCTAACCAATCCCACCCTCTCCTGAAGGAATTCTAACCAATCCCACCCTCTCCTGAAGGAATTCTAATGAATCTCACCCTCTCCTGAAGGAATTCTGACCAATCCTACCCGCTCCTGAAGGAATTGACACATCCCAACCGCTCCTGAAGAAATTCTAAACAATCCCTCCCTCTTCTGAAGGAATTCTTACCAATCCCACCCTCTCCTGAAGGAATTCTTACCAATCCCACCTTCTCCTGAAGGAATTCTAACCAATCCCACCCTCTCCTTAAGGAATTCTAACCAATCCCACCCTCTCCTTAAGGAATTCTTACCAATCGCAATAATAATCTTTACAGTTTGTATGAAATGAGGTATTTCCATAAAATCCATTAAAGGAGGAAAATGTGTCCGGAATACTGTTCTCAACAACACTGTAGTATATGGGATATTATAATCAACACTGATTAAGACAGATTTTATTTAGAGGAGTAGAACTTTGTGAATTAGTTGATATCCCATTTCCAATAAGTTAATCATTTAATTATTTTGAATAATTTAAGGATGAACCATTCATTAAATAAAAAACTCTACCAGGCTAACAGGAAGCCATAAGTTGTAGGCCTGCAATATCATGTTATTTTTTTATTTTAGTTTTTTGCATTTAATTATCCATTCATTCAGATTATAAAATCAGGCTTTCTGTATCTGTGTAAATTCTTTGTGAATTAATATACCTAAATAAACTAGGATAATTTTGCACTTAGCTAGCTGGCTAAAGAGTGCAAATGTTCAAGACCGCCCTAATCACGCCCTGTCGCCATAGCAATACGAAAAGAGCCGACAGAACCCGAGCCGCAAGGTGTTCTGGGAAACTCGCGCACACAGCACGGTCGCCATATTTGCTCGAATTTACCAACTTACACTGGAGGAAAAATAACAACTATTGCGCTGTTTTATTTGTGAATATCACACTTGTTTTTGCTGCTTGTAAAAATAACTGTTGCGGAAAGGAGTGCTTGTCGCTTTTTTGTCTTTGTATCTGCGGTTTATCGGCGGTTTAGGTGGCAACCTTAGTTCAGCCAAACGCAGAAATGGGGCGCTCGAGGAGCCGCAGCTCGTCCCGGCCAAAGCACACGAAAAGCGGCAGCAAGCACAGCAAAAAGCGCGGCAGTCGCTCCAAGTCCCGATCCAGAGACCGCGAAAGGAGCAAGAAACGCTCCCGGTCCCGGGAAGCCAAGCGGAACCGACGGCGAGAGTCGCGCTCCAGGTCCAGGTCGAACAGGGAGCGGGCCAGGCCAACGTCGCCGGTGGATAGAGTGGATATGTTCGGCCGCACGCTGAGCAAACGCACCGCCGCCGAGGAGAAGCAGAGGAAGGAGGAGGAGGAGAAGAAAGCTGAGATGGAGAGACAGAGGAAGATGTAAGTCACCGTGTGTGTTTGTGTGAGAGAGAGAGACATGTTGTTAGCATGAGTGTTAGCTTTATATAATTTCAGTCGTCTGGACAACAATAGTGGTGCTTTTGTAGCATACTGACATGCTAACGTTAACTGTGATTATTTCCATTTCCCCACCCGTATTAGGTACATCTTCCTCTTTGCGTGTGATTGGGCTGATTGTACTAAGAAGCAGCCCGCTGATTGGACAAGAGATGTGTCACAAGCATAGGGGACGGGGCTTATAGTGCCAATTCTTTAGTGCAGGGTTTCTCAACCCTTTTTTTTTTTTTTTTTTTTTTTTTTTTTTTTTTTTTTTTTTTTTTTTGCAACCATGGACCTTTTTAGCTCTAAAACAGATTCCACACACCCTCTTAACATACATTTATGAACAGAATCCAACCAGTTTGGCGGTTTATTGGAGCAGTAGGTGTCTTTAATTCTTGAACTTTCCACCAAAATGCTTACTTGTGGTTTGGATTACATCCACGCAATAACTCGTCCTTCTGATGGAGGCTACAGAGGACTTCTGTAAATTCCTCTAGATAAGCGCATCTTAAAAATACTGTAAGTGCATTTTAAAATGAAAATAACTATAGGAACTCGGTAGTAATTCTAATACCTTTGATAAATATGGGTTATGATTTCTATCACTGTAAAAAAATAAATAAAATCACAGATCCCCCCTGGGCCACATGTTTTTGAGAACCACTGTGGCTACTATTATCGACTATAAAGCTTACTGGAAAGTAATGTTTTGAAAATGTAAGAGGAACTTGATTAACCATTGGAGTTATCTCAAAGAAAACAGAAAATTCAAGTCTTCAAAACACCAGCCACCTTGCTTCCCCTTAAAAACGTAATCTAATATAATACAAGAGAAGGCAATCAGTTTAAACACCCTGGGCATGTTTAATAAATTGCCACACAGATGTCACGTGTGTTAATCTAATTAGCTCCTGGTGAAAGTTAACACCCATTTCAAACCCTTATCTGAATACTTTTAGGTCTCTTCTTTGTATTTGAGCACAGCTAATGTGTCCTGAAGAGGGCCGTTGACGCCAGCGGCCAAGAAACAAAGATGGAGAATCCAATAAAGAACAGGATGCGAGAGATGGAGTTAAAGTGTAAAGCCTGGTGCATTAAGGCTCTAGGATCAGCCTCAGGCTGGACCATCTGAACCTTAAAAGCACTCTGTCCATTTTTGGTCTGGAGTGACCCTGACCCTGGGGCCTGGCTCGAGTGACCTGTGTTCAGTACATGTCAATAAAACTACGAAAAGAGACACTGGAGATGGTCTGTAGTCTTATTTTCCCCTGGGTGATGTTCAGAAATCGAATTTTGGCCAATTTTTATCTTTGAGTGTGTCAAAGCACTTCTTAGGCAGTGGGAAATTTTATGAGCGTAAGACAGCTGGCAGCAGCACTTGGCCACTTTTCTTAGGATTACATGTGAAATAGGTGCTGGTTAAATAAAAAAAAATAAAAAAAAAACACCCTAGGGTATATGCAGTCTAATGTGTTAGTTTGTTATATTTCTTTTGAATAGTTTTAATAGACAGATCTAAGATGTATTTGTCACCCAGATGTCCCTTTTGAGTCTGGTTCCTCTCAGGGTTTCTTCCTCATATCATCTCGGGGAGTTTTTCCTTGCCATTGTCACCTCTGGTTTGCTCATGAGGGATAAATTTATACATTTAAAATGTATATCCTGAATTTATATATTTCTGTAAAGCTGCTTTGTGACAATGTCCATCGTTAAAAGCACTATACAAATAAAATGTAATTGGAATTGAATTTATTCAGAAGAATATGTATTTAAGCATCTTTTTTAAAAATTTTTTTTATTGACGCTCCGTGTCCCTGTCTTTTTTCCAGCCGACAGCAGGAGATCGAGGAGCGTCTGATTGAGGAGGAGACGGCGCGGAGAGTTGAGGAGCTGGTGGCGCGGCGCGTGGAAGAGGAACTGGAGAAGCGGCGCGACGAGATCGAGCGCGAGGTGCTGCGGCGTGTAGAGGAGGCCAAACGCATCATGGAGGCACAGCTTCTTCAGGAGCTCGAGAGACAGAGGCAGGCCGAGTTGAGCGCACAGAAAGCCCGCGAGGTAACGCTCGGTCGTTTGGAACGGCCATGTCACCCGCCGCCGTGGCACAACCCAGCATGCACCAACTCAAGAGAGGGCAGAGGGAGAACGTGAGAATAGATTCATCAGCATAGATTAATAGGCCTTAAATTTCACACTCAATGAGCTGTACGACAAGAGGTACAGAATTTGCATGCGTGTAAAACAGTTGGGCGTACCCGGTGTTGGCTGATTATCATCAGTAACTTGTGGACGTTAAGGGTGCCTAGTTTCGCGTCTTTAGACAGGCGGTTGAATATAATTAGACAAATCGCTGTAGAATTACTATGGTAGGACGCGCTGGGTGTGCTTGAGGATGTGCGATGCAAAGATTGTGTCACGGCAGCGAGATATTAATCATTTCTTTTTCTTTGTCCCTCTTTCCCACCTTCCTCTCTCGATGTCTCTCGAGCCCCTTCTCTCGATGTCTTTGCTCTCTTTCTTTTGTCAATGTACTACTCTTGTCTTCAATAAAAGAAAAAACAAAATAGAACATTGATATTTTGGATAGGCTTTGTCTTTGTTCTTGAATATGCTTCCGTATTTCTTGCTGACACATTATTATTTTTAAATTCATAAAACTCCTGTAACTATACATTTTCAATGAATTGATGCATTTTGGCATCTAGACCTACATAACAAAAGAGGATTTTTTTCGACAAGCTATTGAAACACCTCGAGGTCCCGTGGGTCAGCACTAACAGGGTTAGATATGTGCCCTTCTGCTGCCCAGCCGCATTTACACGAGTTAGACACAGGTCTCGTACACACCAACATGCTCTACTTACCACATGATCTTGATTTTTTTTGTTGACAGCATTTCAATTTTTTTTATTTTTTATTTATTTATTTTTTTTGTGTAAGAGTAAATCCAGTAGCAACGTGTTTTTAGCTTTCAACTTATACACCATTGGAGAGTGTATACGTTCTCATGTTTTCCTGTCTTTCTTTATATATTCAATTTAAAAAAAAAATTAATATTTTACTGTCTTCTAACCACATTTTTTTCTTTATCACTTACTTTATTCATTGTTAAAAGTGCAGTATTGTAAATGTACTTCTGTGTCCTCACGACTTGCTTTTCCTCAGGAACGCTGGTTTTCGTGTACACACACACACACACACACGTACACCTACAGGTCATGTAGTAGTACACTCACTCATTATATAGCCTCTACACTGAAGCACCACCTAGTCTATACACTTCCACACAGATATTTCATGTAACGAATGATCCCATTTTTGTGTTCCTGCAGTTGTTAACACCCTTTTAACAGTAAAAGCCTGACGTCCCGCGATTGTTCATGTCCACACATGGTAATGTGTTTTACTTACATTCTTCACTCTCCTGTCCAACACGCCATCACTTTGACTCTACTGCAATGTGATATACTGCATGTGGTGTTGCTGTGTAAGAGCACTAGCTCGTGCTAGCGGCTCAGAGCAGAGATTTTAAAGGGGAAGCGCAGCGCTGTCCAGGACGGGACACACGCGGGACCAGGCAGTAAATACTCACCCCCCCTTTAATCAGCAGTTGTGTAGGTACAGTGCACAGTCAAAGGAAAAAAGCGTAGGTATACAAGCATTGGTGAGCTACTACTATTCAATCTCTCCTTTGTCTTAATTACTCAGTCTTTTTTTGTTTTCTTTCAAAATGTCTTGCTTATGGATGCTGATAGTTTAGAAAATAATAAAAAAAAAAAAAAAAAAAAAAAAAAAAACAGTCCTGATTTTGATTTTTCTCATCTTCAAACAAGACTCTTCATTAGTCGATGTTTGTTCTGTATGTATGTTCATGAATGTGTCTATGAATGTTTGAGTAAGACATTGTGGGATCTTAAACGTATGATTGAAGGCAGTCATGGGGGGGGGGTTTGATCTATGGTGCAAAGGGAGAGATACGTGGGGGGTTAATTCTATGCAATTTTTCCTTACCGTTTGCAAATGGTGATGAATGTGAGAGAGAGAGAGAGAGGATGAAAGAGCTTTTGTGCTGTGAGCGTATCTGGCTGGTTACTGTGTATGGATCGAGTAGAGTGTGTGTAGGAGTGTTTGCACGTGAGGCTGGATGGATGGAGGTTGCTTTCAGGGAATTGTTTTGCTCGGCCTAACGTGTCACCGTGTCACCCCTGTAGGAGGAAGAAAAATCCAAACGGGAGGAACTGGAAAAAATTTTGGAAGAGAACAACAGAAAGATCGCTGAAGCTCAGGCTAAGCTGGTATGGCTTTTTTTTTTTTTTAATAAATCTTAAATATGAAATGGGGGAACGAATAAAGTATAATTATATAATTTTGTTCAAACAATATTTATCTGTGATAAGAACACCATGGCATTGTTATTATTATTATTATTATTATTATTATTAAATTTTTTAAAATTCACATTTTTTCTTTGTCACATGCACATCCATACACAGGAACAACCATACACATACATACGACATGAAGTCAAATCCTTTGACTGTCCCTAAGATAAAATAGAATTTACACAGACCTGAATTTACTTGTATACAGTTAGAAAAAGGAAATGCATTTAAAAAAAAAAAAATATACATATATTTAAAAAAAAAAAAACAAAAAAAAAACAGTATAAAAACAGTATAAAAATATAACGTAGGATATAATGATGGGTGGCAGCAACAGTCTGATTATAACTGGGATAAAGTGCAGATATGTGAAATTGCCCACATACCTGATAAATATTTATAAATACAGGATAAAGTGGTTACTGAAGATGATTGACTAGAAGGAATGTAGGTGGTGTGGGTGTTGTGAAATAATAATAATAATTATTATTATTATTATTACTATTATTATTATTATTATTATTATTATTATTATTACATTGAACCTGCTTGGAGCATGACCGAGGCTTGGTGAGGTTGATGAAAACATCAACATTCCTGCTTCTTTATTTCATCGTATGGTATTTATTTTTGCTAAATTGCTACAGCTCTAAAGCAAAGCACTAAAAATTTAACATTTCTGAAATTGCCAGCTGGCTGTATAGCTGGAGTACAGTACAGTTACTGTGACTGGCATATTAAAGGTTTTGTAAGCTTGAAAAAAAAAAAGTGTTGTAAAAATTGTTTGTCAAATTTGCTTAACTAACTAAAGCAGGCTATATTGTAAATAAATCTGTCTATACATCATTAAATGATGGCGTCCAGCGAGTAATAAAGACAGAGGTTGAGGAAAAAGTGCCGTCTTGTTCGTTCTCAAGACATTTTGTGTTGTCGCAGTTTTTTTTTTTTTCTAGGTGTTAAAATTTAATTAGTAGTGTACAGTATATGTAGAGTTGTTTGAACAGACTAGTGTTAAACCGAACATCACTCTGTACTTAAGTTGATTTCAACATCGCAGTAGATGTTTTGAAATGAATACTTCATAGAAACGAGGCAAAATTTTTCTAACCCTAAATTTTGCATCAGTTTGTTCATAGTTCTCACAATCCACAAGCCGGACAACAGTGAGACCTTCATACGCTTTTTAAAAATAATAATTTTAGCTATACGATTCACGTAGAACTTGGTCCACAACAGCATTAATCAAGTTGGCACTTTCAGCAAACTAAACTAAACACGTTTCTGCAGGACAGTGACCGAGCACAGAAATATGCACACTGTGCGCCACCGTGCATTTCTAAACCTCTTATATTTCTTTACAAAACAGATAAGGAGTATGATTAAACAGCCAGCCTGCAGAATACATTTAAAAACATGCACCAAGAGCCTGATTTCAGATTAAATAAGTCACAGAATATGTAAATGCCTCCATTTGATTTTTATATAGATCCCGAGTTCCAGAAAGCAGAAATGTATTGAGCTAAATGTATAAAATGGAAACATGAGTCATATGACTCATTTAGTACTGACTAATCCTATATAAGGTGTTTCTTACAAAAGATGTTTAATTATTTAAAAAAAAATAAAACATCACAGCTTTGTGCTTTTTCCACAACCCTTAGGTAGGTTCTGCCTAAAAGCTGTTTGTTCCCAGACAGTGTGATTGAATAAATTGTAAGCTAATATTTAATATGCCATTACTTGCTTGTCCTTTCTAAAGGCCTGCTTGTTAAAAGTTTATGAAAACTTTGCGCACATGAAAATCCTAATTAATATATTTTCCATGCGCCAGTCAGCCTTTCAAACGAGACAAGCAAGTTGATGTCCACGTTAACGCAGCCACTTGTGGTTTTGTAACTAGGCAGCGGTCTTTAGTAAGTGCCGAAACAGACATAATGTTTAATTGGCTTCTGGCGTGCGTACATAGATGAAGCTTATCAACACGTTATGCCATTGTGTGAGCAGGGGTGTGGGGTTTTTTTTTTTTTTCTTTTTTCCCCTCACCTACTGTGATTTAGCTTGTGTTTATTCGATTTAGACATGACGGGCACAAATCCAATTCGTACCAAGCGTAGCATGGTTCATGTTCTCACAGTCGGTCCTCACCTGACCTTTGGTCAATGTGTGACCGCTTTTTTCACCTCAGCCACATTTCCAAAATATAGAAATTGTACTGAGTAACGTCATGAATTAGGGATATACGGTCAGTTTATATATAGGGGCGGCGGGAGTAAGCAGTGAAGGATCTGAGCGTGTTTTCTAGAAGGAAGTGTGTGAGTTTAAGTCCCAGTGCTGTCAGAGTCGGACTCTTGACTTCTCAGCCATGTGCTTGGAATGTGTCCCGTCTCAGTTTAGGTAAAACCATCTACCATGTAAATGTGTCTTGTCATTCTATTTCCACTTTACAAGTGTGTTTATCCCTGTATGTGTGTGTGTGTGTGTTTACTAGGCCGAGGATCAGCTGCGCATAGTGGAGGAGCAGCGAAAGATCCATGAGGAGCGAATGAAGCTGGAGCAGGAGAGACAGAGACAGCAGAAGGAAGAGCAGAAGATCATCCTGGGGAAGGGCAAGTCCCGACCTCGCCTCTCCTTCACGCTCAAAGCCACAGACTGATCGCGCGTTCCAACCCACCCTTCTGTTCCTCATGTCTCTCTCTCTCTCTTTCTTTCTCTCTATCTTTCTTTCTCTCTCTTTCTGGAAGATCACTTCACGTTGAAGCGAATCTCTAGACATTTTCAAAGAGAGGTTACTCCTGCCCGCTGTCTCTCTCCTCTGGGTTCGAACAAACTTCACAAGCCCCCAGTTGAGGAAACGTTTCACAGCTGCCCCCCCCCAACTCAAGGCTGGACTTCGCTGCCACCTCCACAGACTCTCAGTTTTAGCAGCTTTTATGTTTTGTCAGTGCCGTGTATAGGATGCTTCCTTTTTGTCCCCAAGTAAGGGGAAATCCATTTTGTTTTTACGGGATTGCAAAAGCAATGAACTGTGTGTGTGTGTGTGTGTGTGTGTGTGTGTGTGAGAGAGTGAGTGTGTGTGTGTGTGGTGGGCGGGGGTCCCATTATTTTGGAGATTCAAGCACAGGTTCTTGTCCACAGCTTGAAGCCCCTCCATTTGTGTAATGGGGGTAAAAATGCATCGGGATGAAAATGGTGTGAGGGTAATTTGAAATGTAACACGGGGAGTGTATATGTAGTATGCGGTCAGTTTTTTGTGAACACCATAAACCATGGCGAGATTCTGAATGACTCGTCCTCCATTGTGCCCTGCAAGTCATGTTAATTGCAATATGTCCTGTTTGATTTGACCTTTGACTCAAAGTGCATTTGCTAATGTGAGAATCTGACAAAACGGTGGAGGAGATGTGTGCTGACTGTGCTGATTCAGATTCGTTTAGACAGTTCATGTGTGGGTTATGCAAATGACAACCGTTCTGTTCCTACAAGGAAATCAGGAGCTGCAGGTAAGATTGGTTAGGGTGTGTGTGTGTGTGTGTGTGTGCGTGCATGTTTGTCTGTATGTATGTTAGAAGCTAGCTTATCATATTGTGGACAATTTCCCCCTGTCTTGTAAATTGGAGCCAAGTCGTTCATTAATAAATCCTGCAAATAGGCCGCCGTGTCAGATTGACCTGTCGTCTTCTCTTTCTGTTCGGACATTTAATTCTAATCCTTTTGTGGTTTATTTAAAGAATTGTGTGATAAGTGATTTTTAAGTCAGAATAATTTTTGTAGTATTTGTTGAAATCCTCCTCACATTCCAACAGTAATCAATAAAATATCTGCTCAGAGGCAGCATTCTGTCTCTGCAGTGCCCATGCTCTGTGAACGATATATACAGGGTTTTGCGATCGCAGAAATGAACGCAAAATCAAGCAAACTCCACAATATTCGGACGAGCTTGCAATTTGTCAAAATTACCGCAGATTTCTCACAGATTTGGGCCAAGACGTCATGTGACGACATCACAACGTGCATTCAGCCAAAGCCCTCTTCGATTCATGCACATCGAACATGAGTACAGCTAAAAGGCCTCGTTTACCAACAAACATCACTGCGAAAGATGGTGCAATTGCAGTTTCGCGAATTTAAAGTAGTTTTCCACAAGAAAAAAAAAAAGTTGCATCTCAAATTTTGAAAAAAGCAAATCAAGCATTTTTGGCCACGACGATCACAAAAAATGACCATGAAATCCTGTACGTACTGTAGGGTGATACGAGAATATGGCGTACAGAGCACTGTGTTCTTGCTTTATATACCATGTTTCAAATGGACAACCAACCATTTTACAGCCAAGAACATCTAGTTTGAAATATTTGCTCCTATTTTGCATCTGCGGTGTAGCAGAGTTTCTGTTCGGTCATTTAACAAAAGGCAGGCTGCGACAAATATGACAAAAATATCATGTCGTGATGCTTGAAGGCATTTCTACAAAACATAAGAATCACAATATCTACAATATAATGACAAGTTTGTTAAACAGGCAAACAGTAGAATTGCATTTTTATATTTAAAAAAAATATGAAAATGTATGTTAAATTAATATTTCACACTGAAAAGGATAAAAAATAATAATAATATTCCATATTAAAAAGTACATTTTGCAATTTTAATGGTTCAGCACGAAATTTTAACATCAAATTGTCCGCTTCCAGAGTTTATAAATGCTATTTTAAAAGATTAGGAAAGGTATCACACTACCTGCGATATGTCAGAAAAGTGTATCGTGACAATTTATCATGATGATATATAATTTTATCACTCAGTCCTAGTGCATCTGAATTTCCTACTGCTGACACAAAAATTATATATAATGGCTCCATGTGAGACACAGCTACTGTTGATGTATGTGGATTTTGAGGTTGAAAACAGCCAACATTCACCATAATCCCTGACTTCACTGTTTACACAAAGGCTAGCAAATTTACTGGTGTGTGTATTCAGTGTTAACATCCTGTACAGCTTGTGTACTGATCGAGATTTACACTTGGAATACACACTCGACCATTACAGTGTTAAATTGCTTTCTCTTTCTCTCAGACATACACACACACACACACACACACACGCGCGCACACGTTCATACTCTCTGAAGGACCTGACAGGGCTTGAAGTTGTTGGTGTTATCTCTGGTCTCACAGATGATAATTAATTACGGTCGTGTTAACAGTGACATGCTGAAGAGCTGCTCCATCTCCTCACACACACAGTGACGGATGGAGACACGCACAGGTCTCTTAAAAAACGTGTTCGGTCAAGCCGTGAATAATGGACGTGTTAATCCGCGCGCACTGGTACGAGCCGCTCCCCGGTCACCCCCTTTAAACAAGCACACCGTGTCCACCTGTATACATGTTAAATGACGCATGGCGCTTTGGAGTTCTCAGCTCACTCGGAGTGGGAAGAAGTTTTTAGAGGGGGACACGATCATGTTTTATGGTGCTCTTTGATCCCAGAGTGAAGTCTGACCCATGCGCGCTCCGTTTGAATCCCCCTTCTCGGGAGCGCGCAACTGCGCCAACACAGCAGTAACCCAAACCCGGGAGCGCGCCTCAGCCTGACCCCATTTCTCATCGAGCTCTCGCATTCAGTCAGGGTCATCACATGTGCTACAGTATAGAATAGATAAGAAAGTGTAGGCCATTTTTATTTACACTATTTGCTTTTCTTTTATCAGGAGCACCTGAGAGTCGGGTTTGGAGGCCTTGCTATCAATCCGGAAACTATTTAATATACGCCAATACGCCTTATAGGGCACAATCTTTATCTTATGGATGGGAAATGTCTTATTGAAAAGTATGTCTGGGGATTGATACGGGACGTGCCTCATCCCACAACTGTACTAAATAGTAGGCTTGTAGTCTGGAGGGTGTGTAAATACGGTAGAGAAGACCGGGGTCGGTTATAACACAGGTTTTAACCTACACAAAGCAAAAGAGCTTCTAGCTTTTCTACTTGGAAATTCTCTTTAAAAGCTTTAAGGGTTTCCAAAGGAGACAACTGAAGGATGCTATAGGCTGTTTTATTTAATCCTGACACTGTAGGTAAAAAGTTGGGATAATGTGATGTTCCCTGTACATACATAGCGAGTCATGATTTATAATAATATAATAATTACAATAAGTCCGAATTTATTTCAGTTCATCTCCATGGTGCAAAATAATCTGGCACCAAGTACCATCACCCACATGTTAGGACTAGACTACCATATTTACATATTTGCTATTTACATTAAAGTACGTTTTGCCACCAGATATGTAAATATATGAAAATATAGGCTATGAGGTATTAAGCCTTTCGTCGACTGTTAAATGTAAGTAAACTTTGAGCTCTTTGAGCTCATCAGCCATTTTAGATCACATTAGTCTGATAACTTCCCCATGAAGTCCACTGGTGAATTCACCATCTATTATTAATATCAGTAAATAGCCTACAGTGCTAAATAGCAGCTATATTCAGGCCTACATATGAGCTGTAGTTGACTTTAGTCCAAATGACTTTAGTTATTGTAATACTGTAATACTGTATTGTAATTGTAATATTTGTAATTGTAATGTTGTAATAGAACACACTGTAGTTAACATTATAGAAATTACTGCAGTAATAGTTTCTGTGATTAATATATATATATATATATATATATTAGTTACTGTAATAAATCAACAGTAATAAAATATTAGTTGCTCTAATAAATTTTACAGTAATATAAATATTAGACTATTGTTTATATCAGTGTTCTAAACTAGACCTCACTCAGACATTTCTCAGTTGACCTTATAATAATAATAATAATAATAATAATAATAATAATAATAATAATGATAATAATAATAATAATAATAATTATTATTATTATTATTAGACTTCACAGCCATGATGAACTTTAAGTTTTTTCATTTACTCACATGCTTGTTTCCCTTCT
>CM042569.1:10121932-10126932 GCA_023630585.1 Cranoglanis bouderius | reverse complement strand
ACCCCTGAACTGATTAAAAAACAATACAAAACAAAAAAAAAACACATACAAAAAAACGGATCAGTCCGGTCGGATCTAGCTGAATCCAAGGCTCCGTCCCAATCTGTACATGACAAAATGTAAACATGTACCCTACTTTATAGGCTATAGGGTGACTTCAGGTATTATGGGACATTTTTGTTTATTTATTTACTTGCTCTTTCCTGCTGAGTAACATTTCTGCAATCATGTGTTGTAGGATTTCTACCAATTAGGCCTATATGCTAAATAGAAATTCTGGTAATACTGTTTTTTTTTTTTCTTCCAAGAAAAGGACGTAAACAAGCTATCCCCTGCTATCCCAATATCCCCAGTTTTCCCTGACTCACCCTACAGTAGGCCTGTAGTGACCCAGTCTAGTCTCCTGTATTGCTGTATTATTGAGTACAGCTGTGTGAGATTTGGGACGTGACCCGTAGCTTTTTCGAGCAGAAATGCATGAGCGTGTTGCTCTAATGCATATCAGCATGTAGTGCTGTAGTCTACTAGACTTTTAACCTGCTTTAGCACACACACACACACACACACATATATATATATATATATATATATATATATATATATATATATATATATATATATATTATATGAATAATTTAACCTTATCTCAACATTGTAAGCAGCATTAGAGTGAGCTGAAGTGCAGCTAGAGAGAGTGGATTAGTGAAGGCTCCATTTAGGCGTGTGTGTGTGTGTGTGTGTGTGTGTGTGTGTGGACACGAAAATTCTGTACAATACAATGCCACCATATTGTGAGCATGCTTCGTAGTGGTAGTATATATTGACTTGAATATTATGCATAACATATATATTAATGATGTAACTGATGTATATAATTATACTGACTAAAAGATCTTTACTGACTGCAGCATTCTTACTCTAATGTTGTATGTATAAGGCTATTGTTTTTTATCACTTCAATCATAAATGAACTAATTGAAATGAAAATGCTAAGCAATCTGTAATCACGTTAATCAAATAGAAATAAAAGAGATGGCCCAGTGGGGCGCGAGTGACCTTGTGTACGCTCGGTCCCCAAGGAAAAGGCAGTGTAAATGTGTGTGTCACGTCTCCTGTGACTCAAAGCCCAAGGCTTCATGCGCCGAACACACGTCAGCTTTAAAAGACGTTTCCCCCCCCCCAGCATTTTTATCATGGTATGAAGTGTAGGAATGGTAATGGTTAGTGTAATGAGGGAGACATGGTGGACTCATTATCACATAAAAACACGACGTTATTACCGCACATTTTTCATTTTTTCCCCCTCCTGAACTCCGTCTGATCAGTTTTTACACAATACATATCGTCAGCTGTTCGTCATCGCTTTTTTAACTTAACATATTTGTAGCAGTAATCATTACGATTTATGGCAGTGCATGTACTCAGTGTTAAAATGAATAATATCGGAATAGTCATAACGGATTATTTGGTTTTCTACTTCGGTCACCGTTTGTTATAAATCATAAAGTCAGTGTTGAAATGAATGACTAATTAGGTATACGTAGAGTTGAACCTGAGTGGTTTTAAGAGTGTGTGTGTGTGTGTGTGTGTGTGTGTGTGTGTGTGTGTGTGTGTGTGTGGCTCTCAATCTTTCCATCTCTGGATCTTCCAGTCTCATCCCCTGTGCAGATTTAAAGCACATTGTTGTTTCCTCCTTAACTGCTTTACAGCTGGCGCATGAGACCCGTAAAGGATCCTGTGCTTCCTCCCCTCCCTCGCCGAATCGTGCCGCTAATCCATTTTGTAGTCGAGGCGGAGAAACAAAAGCGAGGTCTGCTCTACATGTTTTCAGTCAAAGGATGCCCGAGCTCCCCCCCCCCCTCACCCGTTCCCCATCTCTGTCTTTCTCTGTCTCTTCATTATGAGATTACATCTCTTTGGTGGGGCTGCTGACTGGGCCGTGTGTGTGTGTGTGTGTGTGTGTGTGTGTGTGTGTGTGTGTGTGTGTGTGTGTGTGTGTGTGTGTGTGTGTGTGTGTGTGTGTGTGGAGGCATACACATGCAGATAGTCCATCAGAGGCTGATGAATCGGCCATGAATAATAACTACCCCCTAAACCCCCCTCTGCTCTCAGCGTTAGAATCACAAGGGAACTCTATTAGCATGTGTGTGTTTGTGTGTGTGTGTGGAGAAGAACATAGCGCTAACAGACAGCCATCGTTTTTTAGTGTTTTAGTCATGTGATGCCTACGGATGAGTGGGATTCCTGCAGGAGAGAGATAAAGACAATGAAAGAGAAAGATGAGTAGAGAAAAAGAGGGATTGAGAGAAAAGTATGAAGGTGCACGGTTCTGATATGATAGGACACGCTGAAAGGTGGAGGACAGGAGAAAGGGGATTTTCGTGGGCGGTTCGAGGGAAAGTTAGGGAGTAAAACGGTGGTGGTGAGCAAACAGAGACTGGGGTCGTCGCGTTCAGGGGTTAGAGAGTGAATAAAGGAGGGAGGAAGAAAAAGAATGAGCGTGGATACAGAGTGGCAGCCACCGGTGCAGACGGATAAACCCAATCCACCCCCCTCCTCCAGTTCCAGCCCCACACAGCATCTAAAACCCAGTATCATTTGTCACTTGGCTTTTGTCCAGAACTGTCTATGACCGTCTCCTCCATCTGACAGACCTCCATATTGCGCGGACAATTGAAAGTCATTTCTTTTTTTCCTCGTCGGTTCTTTCACCTCTGTGTTTTCTTAGAATTTGGGATTAAGGAGCTGCGTTCGGCCCAGATTAAGCGAGCACAAAACAACAGCAGGAAAAAAAAAAAGGGTAGCTGGACAGTGAAAGATTTAGGGATTTAAGGTTTGTTTTCACTGAGACAGAACGAGATATGTGGAGACAAGGAAGAATGTCATCGAGCGAGAAAGATCTAACAGGTTTTACTGCGAGCAGGTGTGTGTGACTCGGACGCGGCTCGAGGAAGTTGCGGGACACCGGCGACCGTGACGCGCACGTGAAAGGCGAGATGGGGGGGGTTTATAAAAAGATATATACGCGAAAACCAGATGTGAGCGGGATTCGTTCTCCATGGCAGCGTCCATTTATCACACCCGGGTGTCGTTTTCTGTCATCGCTCATGTGTGTACGTGAGAGAGCGTGAAGTCTGAGTTCTGTTTACCGCTCACGTGAATATGCCTCTTTGTTCTGTGTCTAAAAATGTTCTCCGTGAGCTCTTTGGCAACACTCTCACAGCCATCAGCTACGCTGCCAGAAAAACATATTTGAACGTCTTGGAAGGAGCGTGTGAAAGCGTGAGTGAGCCCATGTGTCAGCGCAAAGAAAAGAAGATGAAGATGAGCCACTCGGAGCGTGTGTCTCCTCACAAGGCCCGAGGATGTCTGCGAGCGGCACACCGGCCTCTTTAGACATCCTGCTCACATTCACGGCCCCCCCCCACACACACACACACACACACACACACACACACACACACACACACACACACAGGGCTGCTCTGTGACGTTTGTCCGCAGCTGCGTCCTCGTTTAACCGACGTGCGGCTGCCTTTGTCCAGGCGATCCTCTCTTTCACGTCCACGCTCCCTGAACAATACATTTACAACACGAGCCGTAAATCTGAGGCACACAAAAAGTGAAGGAGGGAGAAAAGAAGGAAAAACAAAAGAGGGTACGAGGGGTTAAGTGTGTCTCATAGAGGGAGTTAAAGCCATTTAAAAACATGAGGCTGTTATTTGCTCTTGGCCCTCCCCCATTTTTTTTTGTTTTTTTTGGGGATATTCTTATTCTATAGACTCTGCTGGAGGTCAGGAGGGTAAATAACTACGGCTCGGGCGACTCCCATGAGCCTGAAACACACTTCAGGGGAAACTTTGTTTAATCGGTGGTTTTAGTGGAACGTGTAAATCGGTGTAGAAGGGGTTTGTGAAAGCATGCTGGATAAAGTCGCGTGTTTCAGAGTCGGAGCGGGTAACATGACGACACGATGTTTGTCTGAGTGTGGTTGTGTCGGCATGACAACGTTGAAACGTTCCATTGTTAGTAAGAGTAACAGATTGATAGCTGATTGGGTGTTAAAGTCTATTTCTATTTCACAGATTGGTCATTTTTCCGTCATTTGGGTCCTCCTCGTCGCATTTCTTGAATAAAATGGAATGCAAATACAAATATGACGTCACTACTTTGCTGGCGAACTAAATATCGTGTTAAACGCAGTGTGTGTATCCTGAAAATTTCAAGTAACAGGATGTGATGATGTTTTTTCTCGCCACATCACTGAACCATACTTTAGAGCAACTCATTGCTCTGCTTTGACCGAAATATATACGCTTTGGCTTAAATGCAGGGTGAGAGATCAAATCAGCTGCCACGTTTGCAGAACTTGCTATGGCTGTACAGTATATTTTTCTGTGTGTGTGTGTGTGTGTGTGTGTGTGTGTGTGTGTGTGAGAGAGTGTGTTTACCCTCACCCATACAGATAGCATTCACAATAAGTTGTTGACCGAAACTTGATTTAGCATTATGTTTGAAAATGCCGACCTGATAACCCAGACAATATAGTTGGCTATGCATTGCATCAAAGCTAGGGAGTATACGTGGCTCCACACACACACACACACACACACACACACACACACACACACACACACACACACACACACTTCTTCTTCTTGCCTATCCAAACAAAATGGTGGTAAGATAAGGAAGGACAGATAGAGATCTGGTGTTGGGAGCTTTATTTTGCGCAGTCGATTTTACAAGACGCTTTGCATGACCGGATCTATCGGATAGATAGCGGTGTCAGGCAGCCATCTGCACATGTAACACCTCACAAAAACACACACACACACACACACACACACACACACACACACACACACACACACACACACACACACTCATGCACGAGCGCAGCAAGATCTGCCGAGACATCCATTTGGAGTGGGAATGTGCTCTGACACAATCTCCAGACGCATTATGTGTGTGTTTATTGTGTGGGTGTGTGCGTCTTT